>CAUYRT010013894.1:0-22740 GCA_963574885.1 Lepilemur ruficaudatus
GTCAGCCTAGCTCACAGCAACCTCAAACTCCTGGGCTCAAGCGATCCTCCTGCCTCAGCCTCCCGAGTAGCTGGGGCTACAGGCATGTGCCACCATGCCCAGCTAATTTTTCTATATATTTTTAGTTGGCCAATTAATTTCTTTCTATTTTTAGTAGAGATGGGGTCTCACTCTTGCTCAGGCTGGTTTCGAACTCCTGACCTTGAGCGATCCGCCCACCTCGGTCTCCCTGAGTGCTAGGATTACAGGTGTGAGCCACCGCACCCGGCCTTGAGATGACTGTATTTCTAAATATTTTCTAATCTGTCAAATTCATAATCCTAATTTCAAGTTTATATTCAGATGAACTTGAAAGAACTAATAAACATAATATTAAAAATGCAAACTTTAATAGTAGATACCTGTTTTGTTTGAAATATTTCTTTTTGAACATTATGTATTAGTAATAATATATAAGTCAACTGTTGTGAATTTTGGTTCCATTAACTAAACTTTACCCTTTGTTGAAAAGGTAAGAAGTGGCTTCCAGGGATAATAAAAAAAGAAGTAGTAATCAACATGACTAGATTTCTTAAGTCTTTAAAAAAAAAAAAAAAGAAAAAAAAAAAGAAGTAGTAAATCAAAATTATGAAAGTAGGTAAAAGCAGATTCATAAACGCCATATATTTGGAGTGTTCATTAGGTAGAAGTCAAGGCAAAAGAGGAAAATATAATGTTTCATAACTCATTTCCAAAAAGACATTCACATGGTCCTGAAATTAAATTTTAATGTATTTGCTGACATGAGACTTTTAGAGTTCATTGAGGAAATATAATGGCTAAGTCCTCAACAATATTTTATAATAAATACAAAGTCAATATTTATAGGGCCATTTTCTATAATAATCCCTTGATTAAAGCTGAAGGTATAATGTCCAACTCCGTGTAGGTGATTTTGCCAGGGAGAAAAGCTAACATGGTCCATGTATTTGGCCTTTTAGGAATCACTGGAAAACAGTAAGAATATCTAGTTCTGCCATGGACAACAGATGTGTAGATGATCTTCCTCAGACACCTCTTCTTTCAGTTTAGGCCCTTGATAGGAGCTGGATTGCAAAATTTTCAAAGGTATACTCTTTGAGGATAGCCCTGGTGTTTCATGTTGATCCCTTTGGAAATCAGATTTTAATGATTTGTTTTGATAAGAGTGGAAAGAAGAGTGATGGAAGAAAGAAGAAAGGAAGAGGAAAGGCAGGGTCAAAGTAATCTTATGAAAGCCTGTCGTGTTCTGTCCCCTGCCTGGAAGGGCCCCAACTCTGCAAGGAGCCTGGCCATTAGGATAGTGCTGTGTAGACAAAGCTGCATTTGTCTTAAGAGATAGACTCATATTCATTTCAGCATTCAAGTATGTGTTCATTTTATGTTCCAGAATTCTTGCCTTTCTCAGTGTTAGAGATAGGATCAAAGTGGTCTTTCTACTCTGAACACTCACCATTCAACACAGTACTTCTGACATAGATGTTGAGCGGGGATTCCCCCCACACCAAGCAGTCAGTTCTCTAGCAGACATCAGCAGGGTGTCCAATAATTTAACTCAATTCTGACACTGTCTACCTGGAGTTAGAGTTAGCTCCCACAGGTTAGTCCCACAAGATAGCCCCCACTTTAGGTGCCAGTCAAAAAGTAGGTTGTCATTTATACCACCTCCTCAGAGTCAATTAATTTGCTACAATGGCTCACAGAATTCAGGGAAACACTTCTTTGTATTACCAGTTTATTTTAAAGGATATTACAAAAGATATAGATGAAGAGATGGCTAGGACAAGGTATATGGGAAGGGTGTTCTCTTTGGTGCACCACCCTTAGGAACCCCCATATGTTCAGCTACCTGGAAGCTCCCTGAACCCAGTCTTTTTGGGTGTTTACGCAAGCTTCCTTATGTAAACATGATTGATTTTTTTTTTTTTAGTTTTTAAAAAAATTTTTCTTTTTTCGAGATAGGGTCTTGCTCTGTTCCCCAGGCTAGAGTGCAGTGGTATAATCATAGTTCACTGTAATGAACTCCTGGGCTCAAGTGATCCTCCTGCCTCAGCCTCCCGAGTTGCTTGGACTACAGATGCATGTGCCACCATGTCTGGCTAGTTTATTTTTTGTAGAGATAGGTTCTCACTATGTAGCCCAGGCTGGTCTCAAATTCCTGGGCTCCAGTGATTCTCCCGCCTTGGCCTCCTAAAGTGCTGAGAATACAGGGAAGAGCCACTGTGCCTGCCTCTGGCATGACTGATTAAATCACCGGCCACGTGAACAACTTAACCTTCTGCTTCTCTTCCCTCCCCAGAGGTTGGGGGTGGAGCTGAAAGTTCCAAGCCTCTAATCACAAGGTTGACTCCCTACCAACCAGGTCCTATCCTGAGGCTAGCCTGGAGTCCACCAAGAGTCTCATTAGAATGAAAGATGCTCCTATCACTCATGAAATTCCATGGGATTTAGGAGCGCCTTGCCTATTTTAACCGCTTTTAAGTGGCATTCTAGTACATTCACACTGTTGTGAAACCATCGCCACCATGCAGCTCCAGAACTTTTTCATCTTCCCAAAGACTCTGCCCCATTCAACAAAACTCCCCATTCCTCCTTCCCTCCAGACCCCGTGGTATGTTGTTTAATGGCACAGTTCCTTGAGAAGTACATGATATTATTCTTATTTAAGAGGTGAGGAAAATGAAGCTTAGAAAACTCATCCAAGGTTGTAAAGTTGGTATACAGGTAAATGAGGATTCAAGTCCGGATGTTTCTGGCTCTAAAGCAGAGTTTGTGTGGTTCATAGGCCTTTGGGCTGCAGACATGTTCTGCTGGGTCTGCATAGTGTTTTCGAATAATGCGGATGAGGCTGCATTTTTGTGCAGGCGTCAGTGGCACAGAGGGGCAGCTGTGCCTGTGGCAGGGGGGTGCTTTAGTTCTCTTACCTGGACTGCTGTCCTGGCTCTGAAGGCCTTGTGCTCCCCACGGCGCTGCGCTGCCTGACTCACTTGTCCTGAGGGTGTCCCCAGGTGGACAACCTTCAGACTGGTTTAGGAATGAGCCTTGGTTCAGAGTTACCTCTTTTACTGGAAGTATATCAATGAATGTATTTTTGACTCAGCTGGATTCCACGTTCAATTTCAGGATGTTCACCACAGAGGAGTAAGAAGACCTTAGGGCAGAAACTCTTGGATATGCTCCCTTCAGAAAACAGTTCCAAGCGGACAGAAGACCAGGATAACCCTCAAGAAGTCTTTAAGATGTTAATAGATTTGGTTAGTATCTTTGCTTTCTTTTTGTTGCAGGTTGTAGTTAAGCTAATCTGTTTGCTTCCTGTTAATTCAACTCTCTCTCTCTCTCTCCATACTTGTACTTGCCTTTTATGCCGTTTTCCCAGTTTGGGTACAGTGCTCCAAATTCTTGATCTTTTTCTCCTTAAACTCCCCGAACGCTCTTTCCTTTATTCATGTTCTGTGCAGGGTTAAAGCTCCACCTCTGAAAAGAGGGGGCTCCTGGAATTAACTGCAGCCAGCTCTGTTGTCCGCATTTATATATACAGTTTGTGACAGGAGTGTTTATTCAGCATTTTTAAAGTGTTCGAGGCACTTCCCCACACATTATGTCCTTTAATCATCACCACAACCCTGAAATCAGTCCTGTCATTCACGCTCCACAGATGACTAAACGAAGACGCTGAGAGACTCAGGTTATATGAACATATCTCTAGAGTGTTAGTTATTTGCATATAAATGTTTAAAAACAATTTATAACTCAAACATTCCTTTAGAAATAAGTACCTGTTGATATTAAATGTATAGACACATATATACTCCCATATATAATTTTTTTCCTCCTTTCTCTCTAAATGACTTATAAAACTTTCTGTAGAAGGAATGCTGTCTTTTGTTCTTTTTAAAAAGAATCCTTGACAACATGTAGCATAATGCTTGGGGATCAGATGACACCTAATTAATTTATCATATTGATTGACTTGACAGATTTAGGGTTGAACGTTTGATAAAATACTACAGTACTTCTTTCTCTGAATATATCCTGTGATTTATTGACTAACTGGTACATTTTTAATTTCTGTGCATGCAGTTGAATGATAAAGAAGAAGCTCTGGCACATCAGAGAAAAGTTAGTTACATGCTTGCTCAGGCATTGGAAGACAAAAACACTGTCTCAAAAGAGAGTGAAGAAAAAAGTCCTATGAAAGAGAATTTTCCATTCAAAAGCTCCCGGCATAATACTTCAGAATTCTCTGTTTTGCATGATCCTGTACATCCAAGTGTCCAAACTTTTAATTCCGTGGGCTGCATTTGTTCAATCCAGCACGCTAAAACGGATCCAAACTACACAAGAACTCTTAAAAGATCTCGTTCTTTGCCATCAAGTTACCATATTTTGAAGACAAACTAGTTTAAATTAGAACTGGGAGCTGTTTATATCGAGAGACTTTGAAAAGGAGTTGTGTAATGTTGCTACATTTTGAGAAGTTGTATGTTTTCCAGACATTTCTAAATTTTAGGAGGCAGCTTAAATCAAACGTTTTCTATATTTTCTACAAGAAATTATTTAGTATTCTGTGTTTATACTACAGATTATGAAGTTTTCAGTGTTTGTCAACATCTTAAAAACCAACAAAATGATTTGGGGGGGAATAGAAAAAAATTATTTAACTATTTAGATTGATTATAGGGATCTTAGATTGGCTGCATCAGCAATATAACAATGTGTCTTAATGCTCTAAGCAGTAACGGCGCCTACGAGTGACTGTTAATTTTTGTTTAAATATACAGATCTGTCTGGAAAGTATCCAGCCATGTAATATGAAAAATAGAGACATTTATTGAAGAAGATACAAGATAACAAGAAACCTTGTGCATAGGACAATGACGCCTCAGTCCCCTTCAAAGTAGGCACCTTGGGACCTCACACAGTTCTCCCAGCATCTCTTAACCTAACCCGTACACGTTCAACATTCTCAGGTGTTCTGCTTGTTGCAGACATTGCAGAACATGGATCGCTTTCGACAGATTCTCGACCATCTTGGAAGCATTTGTACCACACTTTTATTTATGCTGCATTCGTTACATCCTCCCCGAAAGCCTTCTTTTTTTTTTGAGACAGAGCCTCACTCTGTTGCCTGGGCTAGAGTTCCATGGCATCAGCCTAGTTTACAGCAACCTCAACCTCCTGAGCTCAAACCATCTGCCTGCCTCGGCCTCCCAGAGTACTAGGATTACAAGCGTGAGCCACCATGCCCAGTCCCAAAAGCCTTCTGAATCATCCAGATAATTTTCGAGGAGGAATGTTCAAGCTTAACACAAAATTTGATGCAGATTCGTTGCTCTACTCAGTCATTTTGAATGCCACGGCCACACAGTACACGTGCTCACTCAATGGCGTCTAGCAACCCACTGACTAGTACAATGAAGTTGGCATTGTTCACCTATGCGCATCCCAGTCTACTCTCCTTGGCTGCCAGGTTACATCCATGTCACACAAACTCTGCTCATTATGTTAACAATGGCTGGATACTTTCCAGACAGACCTTGTATTTATCTTGTTTTAGTTGCCTTTTTTGCGATTTTTCATTTACCATATAAAGTTTAAAAATAACAATTTCCTTAAGTTAACTTCAATTAGAAAGTTGTGATGGTGGGAATTTGGCAGAAATATATTCAGAGTCATTGCTAGTTACCTTCATAGCTTCTTTTTTTGTCAGAGTGGTAACATTTAATAGTCAAATCTGCACTGACTTGTAGCCAGATCTACTCAACAGCTCTCCCTCTGATTGCATTGTGTGAGGTGGATGTGATGGGCCAGGAAATGGGGTCTCAGTGATCTCGAGAAGCTGCTTGAGCCGAGATGAATTCTAGGGTTATGCCTTTACCTGCTATGTGATTTTATATAAATCAAGATCTAGATGTCAGAGTAAAGTTTATTGGGGTCACTGGAAAACAATATAAACACTGCAGTTTTCTAGTCATGAGATATTTTATTAATAATCTCTTGATACAAAACACTGAGAATTAAAGACAGAATACTTTTTTAAAAACACAAAGCTGGCTGGGCACTATAGCTCACGCCTGTAATCCTAGCACTTTGGGAGGCTGAGGTGGGAAGATTGCTTGAGCTCGGGTTCGAGGTTGCAGTGAGCTATGAAGACACCACTGCACTCTAGCCCAGGCAACAGAGCAAGTTCCTATATCAAAAAACAAACACAACACCACAAAGCTAAAAGCTCTTATTCCATGACATAATCTAGAGTAACTCAGGAATTTTCACTGTGGGGTATAGGTTATGGACATCATCATTTTATTTGCAGAGATTGGTTACTTAGGCCAGTTAAAGAGAAATTGAATAATCATGTGAATGTATTTATGTAACTGACCTTTGAGGCAGTAGCTTATGGTCATGGATAACAATATAATTTGGAGGAATCAAGAAATCGAGGTGTCCTCATAGATCTCCCCTGAATTCAGAACAAGTATTTGGTATTTCAGTAAATTTCCTGTTTTACATTATATAATCAGTCTTGCTTAATAACCATTGAGCATCCATTTGACAAGAATTGGGAAAAGAGCTATTGTTTGGAAAATTATATAATGTTTCCCAAATTTTGGATTATGGTACTCCCCACCCCCCACAGAACATGTTACTGTCTTGCTGAACTAATAGTAGAAAATACTGCTCTGAAACCATACTCATTTCCATTTATCAGTCTTATCCTTTAAAAACCATGTTAAGTGTCACAAAGCCACTGTATGAGGATTTTCATTGTAGTATTGTTTGTACAAGTAAAAAATGGAAGAACCTAAATGTCTGCCGATAGGGAAATAATAATTATTTTCTTTTAGCATGTTATGGGAATACAAATGTTTAGGTTACATATATTGCCCTTGCCCCACCCAAGTCAGAGCTTCAAGTGTGTCCATCCTCCAGACAGTGCACATACCCATTAGGTGTGAATATGCCCATCCCCTCCCCCCCATCTGCCCAACTCCGGATGAATGTTACTACTATATGTGCACGTAAGTGTTGATTTGATGGTGAGTACATGTGGTGTTTGTTTTACACTCTTGGGATATTTCACTTAGTAGAATGGGCTCAGGCTCCATCCGTATAATACAGGAGGTGCTAGATCACCATTGTTTTTTGTGGCTGAGTAGAACTCCATGGTATACATATACCACATTTTATTAATCCACTCATGTATTGATGGGCACTTGAGTTGTTTCCACATCTTTGCAATTGTGAATTTTGCTGCTATAAACATTCCAGTGCAGATGTCTTTTTTATAGAATGTCTTTTTTTCCTTTGGGTAGATGCCCAGTAATGGGATTGCTGGATCAAATGGTAGTTCTACTTGTATCTCTTTGAGGTAGCTCCATATTACTTTCCACAGAGGTTGTACTAGTTTGCAGTCCATAGGAAAATAATTAGGTCAGAAATGTGCAGCATCCATCCTATCAAATCTATGCAGCTATTGCAAATAGTGAAGTATATCTATACATATCTCCATGGAAGAGCTCCACAAATGAAAAATGAGTAGTATGCATCTACACTGTTATTTAGAGAAGAAACTCTTGTATTGATACATAACGTCACATGACTTGTACAGAGAAAAGTCAGTAAGACTATCCACCAAACTTACAAAGGTGGTTGTTTCTGGTGCAAGTGTAATAGGAGGGTAGAAGGACATGAAAGGGAACACATGAACTCTATTTTTTTTTTTTCTTTTGGAGACAGAGTCTCCTTTTGTTGCCCAGGCAGGAGTGCAGTGGTGCAATCATAGCTCACTGCAGCCTTGACCTCTTGGGCTCAAGCGATCCTCCTGCCTCAGCCTCCTGAGTAGCTGGGACTACGGGCATGTGCCACCATGCCTGGCTACTTTTTCTATTTTTTGTAGAGATGGGGTCTTGCTCTTGCTTAAGCTGGTCTTGGACTAACCCTCTGAAAGTGCTAGGATTATAGGGGTGAACCACCAACACCCAGCCTGAAAGCTCAAATTTTATCAGTAACAGTCAATTGTTTTCAAGTAGCAGGCTCACTTTTTACTTTCAAGAATTCTGCCAATTACCCACATCTGAATGACCATGCCTTCTGTCAGATGTTCTTTCAAGTAAAAATGGTATTACATGAAAAAGTGGGTAGGCCAGCTCTGAACTCCATTACACCAGGGTTTTTCTTTGAGACAACTACTGTACTTCAGTATCCAGACGCTCTGTGCTACTTCCGTTTTCAGAGACAGTATTAAAAAGATGTTTACTAAAGAAGTTGAAATTTAATAAAATCAATAATTTGAACTGATTAAGGTTTTTTTTTTTTGTTTGTTTTTTAAGAGACAAGGTCTAGCTCCATAACCCAGGCTGGAGTGCTGTGGCATGATTATAGCTCACTGCAGCCTTGAACTCATGGCCTCAAGTGATCCTCCCACTTGGCCTCCCAGACTGCTGGGACTGCAGGCATGAGCCACCGTGAGTGTCCTGAACTGCTTAAGGAAGGACATTCTTAAATAAAACTGGTGTTTCACAAACCTTGAGGGCATAACAGTGATGAATACAGACTACTAGTACTGTGTGGTGCTGAGGTCCTAGCAGTTTTACTTAAAATTGCTTTTGCATCTTCAATGCATATGTTAACACAGCTACAAAGGCAATTAGCATCTTATTACTCTTACAGAAATATTTCTGACCTTGTGGACCCGCTCAAAGAATCCTAGGGCTCTGGAGGTCCATAGACCACACTTTGAGAACTATTGCTATAAAGGAATAGGTTCAAAAAGCTGAATGTACAAGCCATTCTCATAGACACAGTAGCTGCTTTTTATAAAAAGTTGTGGTAAGAAAGTGTAATAAAATTTACTATTTGTAACCATTAAAATAACCATTTTTAAGCACACAGCTCAGTAATGTTATGTTATGTTCACATTATCATGCAAGCAATGTCTAGTACTTTTTCATCTTGCAAAACTGAAACTCTATCCATTAAACAACTCCCCCTATTTCTATCTCCCCAGCATCCCCCAGTAACCACCATTCTATTTTCTATGAGTTGACTACTCTAGATAGCTCATAAGTGGAATCATACAGTATTTGTCATTTTGTGACTGGCTTATTTCATTTACCATAATGTCCTCAGGGTTCATCCATATTGTGGCATAATGTCAGAATTCCCACATTTTGTTTATCCATTCATCCCTCATTGATGGACTCTTGGGTTTCTTCCACCTCTTGGCTATTGTAAATAATGGTGCTATAAATGTGTGTGGAAATATCTCCTTGAGATCCTGCTTGGGTACATTTAGGTATATACCCAGAAGTGGAATTGCTGGATCATACAGCAATTCCATTTTTAATTTTCTGAGGCCACTGTTTTCTGTAGTGGTTGCACCATTTTAATATTCCCACCAACATTACACAGGGTTCCAATTTCTCTACATTTTTCAACACTTGTTTTTTTATTGTGGACAGTAGCCATCCTAATGGATAGGTGTTCGCTCATTGTGGTTTTGACTTGAATTTCTCTACTAATGATTAGTGACGTTAAGCACTTTTTCATATGCTTGCTGGACATTTTTGGTGAAATGTCTATTCAAGTCCTTTGCTCTTTTTTTTTTTTTGAGATAGGGTCTTGCTTTGTTGCCTGGGCTAGAGTACAGTGGCGTCACCATAGCTTACTGCAGCCTCAAACTCCTGGGCTCCAGCAATCCTCCTGCCTCAGCCTTCCAAGCATCTTGCATTATAGGCATGTGCCACCACACCTGGCTAATTTTTTATTTATTTTTTGTAGAGACAGGGTCTCACTATGTTGCCCAGGCTGACTACTAAATTTTTCTATTTTTAAATACCACCAAGGCCGGGTGCTGTAGCTCACACCTGTAATCCCAGCATTTTGGGTGGCCAAGGCAGAAGGCTTGTTTGAACCCAGGACTTTGAGACCAGCCTAGGCAGCATTGTCTCTGTGACAAATTAAAAAATTAGCCAGACATGGTGGCATATGCATCTGTCATCCAAGCTTCTCAGGAAGATTGCTTGAGCCTAGGAGTTGGAGGTTGCAGTGAGCTATGATCATGCCACTAACAGCCTGGATGACAGAGTATGACACTATCTCTTTAAAAAAAAAAAAAAACAACCCAAAAAACCACCCATGCTACTACAGATTTGCGATGTTATATGCACCAGATCTTCAAAATAACTAATAATTATTTTATTAGGGTTTCACTAATGCATTTTCAATTCTACATTTCAAAAGAACTGAACTTATCTCCCTTTTGTACTCTAATCAGAAAAACCAGAATTAAATTTTATTTTAAAATACATTTAATAAAAATAACCCACAGTTTTACATATTTTACATGTGTAGAATATTTACAAATTCCTTCTACAGCATTTACTTAATGTTTATTATTTTTCCATTGTTTGCCTTTTGTATTATTTCCTTCAGTAGTAAAATATTTTCCAGTGTTCTCTTTTACTAAAAAATTAGCTTCTTGGGCAATCCTCCTAAAAAGCAAAAAAAATAAAAAGGTTGTTCACATTTAACAATGTACACATTCTTACAGCAAATTTTAACCAGTCATTGCATCTCAACTACATTATTTCACTGACTCAGATTTTTCCAATAGCACTTAAATACTAAGCATACAAGGTACAGAAGAAATTTATGAAGGGAAGAAGGTAAACATCAATGGTTCTCATAACTCTGATGTATACTTAAATGTGCCTGGAGTAATCTCAATGAAAGCAAATATACCTACAACAGCATATTCTATTTTATACATTTTAAAGTTATAAAAAGTAAATAGCTCACAAGCTACATTTTCTTAGCTGCCCTTCAGTCACTAACTATACATGAGCTATCTGCAGTTTTCTGAATTTATCTTGTTTCTTATAAAAATGGGCATTTTACCTTGTTCCAAAGCCTCTGTTCTTTTCCGTTTTGTTGCCATAGCTGGATGTGCCTGCTCCTTTAAGGTTTCCACGGGACAATTTGGTCTTGGCAGTTGACATCCAGGTGTTGGCCCTGGCCGATTACTGAAATAGTTAGTTTTCAATGCCTTTTAAAAGATACCAAAGAAAGATTTTTAAGTGAGTATCTGAAATGTGTGAAGGATAACCTAACTTCCAAAGTTGCCGGGAGCATTAAAAATACTATGTGGGCCAGGTGCGGTAGCACATGCCTGTAATCCTAACACTCTGGGAGGCCGAGGTGGGAGGATGGCTTGAGGTCAGGAATTCGAGACCAGCCTGAACAAGAGCGAGACCTCATCTCTATTGAAAAAAAAAAGAAAGAAACTAGCTGGACAACTAAAAATACATAGAAAAAATTAGCTGGGCATGGTGGCGCACACCTGTAGTCCCAGCTACGTGGGAGGCTGAGGCAGGAGGATTGCTTGAGCCCAGGAGATTGAGGTTGCTGTGAGCTAGGCTGATGCCACAGCACTTCTAGCCTGGGCAACAGAGTGAGACTCTGTCTCAAAAAAAAAAAAAAAAAAATCTATGTGAACACCTCCATTCCCAAAACAAAATTAATATCAAATATTTGGACATGCTACAAATAAACCCCCAGGATTCTAATATTGGCTGATAATTCCATTACTATAAGAAAGAGACCCCCTTCTAATTTTTTCAGAATTAAATAGCCTATATAGGTTGAGTATCTCTTATCCAAAATGCTTGGGACCAGAAGTATTTCAGATTTTGGAACATTTACATTTATATAATGAAGTATCTTGGGGATGGAACCCAAGTCAAAACAGGAAATTCATTTATGTTTTATATACACCTTACACACATAGCCTGAAGGTAATTTTATACAGTATTTTTAGTAATCTGCATGAAACAAAGTTTGTAGTGAGTCCTTATGTGTGGAATTTTCCACTTGCGGTGTCACATAGGCACTCAAAAAGTTTCAGACTTTAAGGCATTTTGGATTTCAGATTTTTGGATTATGGATGGTCAACTTATACTAATTATAAACTATCCTTTGTAAGAGATTGTACATTTCAGTTCTCCACACATTGAGCTTTATAGTTCAAAATGCAAAGAGAGAAACTTGCTCACAATATCCCTATATATTCAAATTCCAAATCATGTAAATATTCTTAAAAATAAAGCTTTTAAAAAGATACCATAGGTTGGAACCAATAAGAGTACAGTTCAATAATCCACTGCAAATGAATAGAAATTTTACTTGGAAGGACTTACCCAAGGTTATTTCTATTAACTACCAGTCTAATGTTCTATAATGTATTTTCTTGACTTGGGTGCATAATTCCAATAAAAAGTTTGATCCTAAATGATAAGTTTCTCAAATCATACTTGTCTATTTATATTAGTAGCACAGTAATGTCCAAAAGCAACAGTGAGTTAAGATACTTCCTTTAGGATAATCCTTTTAGGAAGAAAAAGAAGTCCATGCAAACTTTTCAAGCATTTCTCCTCTGACATTATTATATTATTAGTATTTGCAGAAATGATTTAGAGATTCCTAACTTCAATAGTTGCATATCTAAAGTATTCCAAATCATAGCAGTTCCGCAAGTAAATTAAGCTAATTCTGGGCTACACAGAGATCCAAGAAAGTATCCCATTCCAATTTTAATACCGATGTCTACAAAATGTTATCTTTAAAAAACTAGCCAGGCATGGTGGCATGCACCTGTAGTCCCAGCTACTTGGGAGGCTAAGGTGGGAGGGTTGCTTGAATCCAGGAATTTGAGGCTGTATCAAGCTATAATCATGCCACTGTGCTCCAGCCTGGGCAACATAGACTCCGTGTCAAACAAACAAACAAAAAAAAAGAAACAAACAAACAAACTGAAATATGCCAGTTTTTTAACAAATAAAAGGCCTTGGTTTTTTTTCCTCTCTAGGGAAACTGCTTAAAAGCGAATTATATGAAACAGGCATGTATTTATATGTTCCTAAGCAAGTGTAACTCTCCTGTAGTTGTGTGTGCACATAATTTAATAGTGTTTGTGACTTGGGGAAGAGATACGAAGTGTGTTATTATTCCCTAAAACAAACAAAACTGCATTTTTCCAGCATTTAAAGAATATTGTTAGTTTTATAAAATTCTATTTTTATTTTATCAATGCTACAGCCAAAATTATCTTTATATTTCCTAATATTAAGAAGATAACATTAAAAATACCTGTGTGGCTGTAATTCGAGTACACGGATTGAATAAGAATAAGCCTTGTATGAGATCTAGCAAGTCGTCTCCTGCTGCAATGAAGATGTGTTGCAGTGGGATTCCAGGGAAACTCTTAAACGTCACATAATCCGGAAGACTGCACATGTCCTGTCAAAATATTTTTGTAATTCAAATTTAAAGACTGAAAGGCACATAGCTCTCCACTGAAAGAAAACTATTATTTGCAGGTGACATGATAAGTCTGCACAGAAAACCCTAAGAAATCTATTTAAAAAACTCCCAGAACTAGTAAGGCAAGGCTGAAAGATTTAAGATAAACATTTAAAAAATCAATTATAATTCTATATAACAGCAATGAATATGTGGACATCCAAATTAACAACATAGGCTGGGCATGGTGGCTCATGCCTGTAATCCTACCACTTTGGAAAGCCAAGGTGGGAGGATTGCTTAAGCCTAGGAATCCAAGACCAGCCTGAGCAACATAGTGAGAACCCTCTATCCAAAAAATAAAAAAATTAGCTGGGCATGGTGGTGTGCACATGAAGTCCCAGACATGCCAGAGGCTGAGGCAGGAGGATCACTTGAGCCCAGGAGTTTGAGGCTGCAGTGAGTTATCAAGAAGTCACTGTACTCTAGCCTGGCCAAAAGAGCTTCTTGAAAACAACAAAAAACAAATAAACCTGAACCCTGCTCTAAGTCTCACATATATAAAAATGAACCCTAAATGGATCTTGGACTTAAATGTTAAACGTAAAACTACAAAATTTTTAGGAACAAAATACAAGAAAATTGTCAGGAAAATATTTGGGCTCGACGAAAGAGTTCTTTGACTTTGAGCCATTAAAGGAAAATTGATAAAGTAAACTTGGTTAAAACTAAAAACTTTGGAAGACTCAGAGCAATGAAAAGGCAGCATGAGAGAAAATATCTGCAAACTACATATATGACAAAAGACCACTATTTATTAATAGAATATATAGAACAGACTATATAAAGAGCTCTCCATATTTAGTCAAAAAATAAACCATTCATTTAGAAAATGGGCAGAAGACATGAAGAGACATTTCAATAAAGATATACAGATGGCAGAGAAGCACATGAAAAGATATTAAACACCATTAGCCATTAGGGCACTGAAAATTAAAATCACGATAAGCTATCACTACGCACACCAATCGGGATGCCTAAAACAAAAAAATGACAACACCAAATGCTGAAGAGGATTCAGAGAAACTCAATCCTCATTCACTGCTGGTGGGAATGTATAATGGTACAGCTGCTCTGGAAAACAGCTTGGTAGTTTATTTAAAAAAATAACATGTAGGCCAAGCGTGGTGGCTCACGCCTGTAATCCTAGCACTCTGGGAGGCTGAGGCCGGTGGATTGCTCAAGGTCAGGAGTTCGAAACCAGCCTGAGCAACAGAGAGACCCCATCTCTACTAAAAAATAGAAAGAAATGAATTGGCCAACTAAAAATATATAGAAAAAATTAGCCGGGCATGATGGCGCATGCCTGCAGTCCCAGCTACTCGGGAGGCTGAGGCAGAAGGATCACTTGAGCCCAGGAGTTTGAGATTGCTGTGAGCTAGGCTGACGCCACGGCGGCACTCTAGCCGGGGCAACAGAGTGAGACTCTGTCTCAAAAAAAAAAAAAAAAAAATGGAAGAAAGAAAATGGGCTGGGTGCAGTGGCTCGAATCTGTAATCCTAGCAATCTGGGAGGCCAAGGTAGGGAGGATTGCTTGAGGTCGGGGGTTTGAGACCAGCCTGAGCAAGAGCAAGACCCAGTCTCTACCAAAAATAGAAAAAATGAGCTGGGTGTGGTGGCACGCACTATAGTCCCAGCTACGTGGGAGGCTGAGGCAGGAAGCTCATTTGAGCCCAAGAGTTTGAGGCTGAAGTGAGTTATGATGATGCCATTGCACTCTACCTGAGGGTGACAAAAAAATATATTTTGGGAAATCAGCTCACTACAAATTGTGACTGTAAACATTGTACTGTAAATGTTTTGTAGTTTTCCCCCAATGAAATTTTCGGAAGAAAACAAACAAACAAACAAAAAACAAAAGAAAAGGAAAGAAAAGAAAATGCATTGTGTGTGCACACTTATAACACAGCTTTACATGAGACTGTTAATAGTGGTTACTTCTGAGATGGAGATGACGCGGGTGGGGGAAGGGTTACATGTATATAAGAGGTGGATGTATGTCACAATTTTAATATTTTACTTTATATACTTTATCATTTAAAATTTTGTTTAAAGTCAGCACAAAAGACTGGAAATAAAATTTTGTAATGAGTATATATTACAATTATGATAATAAAATTTCTTGCATATTCATGTGACAGCACTATATAAAGAATTATGATGATTAAACAACTTCATAGAATCCTAACTAAATTCCAAAGAAAAATGCATGAAGGCTTACAGGCCACTGTTCCTCAGTTGGTGTGCCCAAAGTTTCAAATATTCTTGTTAGCTGATCGAGATCTGAATCTCCTGGCAAAAAAGGAACCTGAAAGAAATTGAGAGGCAGCCTTTTAAAGGTGGTTTTTGATACTTGCTATACAAATACATTTAATTAAAAGAACTAAAAGCTCTAATATTAAAAATTAAGTATGAGATGTATTTGATGTGGCATTAGATCATGCCATTGCTAAGCAAGTAAACAGCATCTTCCCTACCCGTTTTATTCACTGTGCTAGGCCCTAGGCATTAAAACAAGGGAATAAAGCATTCCCTGCCTCCCCAGAGTGGAGGTGGTGAACATTGTTGATACATGTAAATAGGCATTTATAACACAGTGTGTTAGGTAAGAACACAGGATCCTAGTCCACACGGGAACAGCACCTAACCCACTCTCGACAGGTTAGGAAAAGCTTCCTAGAGGAAGTCGTGTGAATGGTGAAGGACAAATAGGAGTTAGCCTGAGGAACAGTCTAAGATGGAAGAAGAAAACTTTTAGCAACAAGGCAAGTGCAAAGGCTGGGAGGAAGACAACATACCAATCTTTTTTATTTTTTATTTATTTTTTTAAGGCTAGTCAAGTGAATCAGTGGGAGTGGAGAAAGAACAAAGGAATCTGTAACCGGTTGTGATCAATTAGTTGTAAACACCACTGCAGTTAGACCAGCCAACACACCAATCTTATTTAAGCAATTTCTTAGCAAATTCGTTCTTTGAAGAGGTGTACCAGGAAACTTTAAAAGAGGATAAATAATTACAAGTTTAAAATTTTTGAGCTGCTATGATCAAAATCCCTGCCATGCACAGATATTATTTTCCAATTCATTCTCAGACATCTATGTAAATATATGGAAGATATACTTAGTGAATAACAGTGGCCTCCAGCACTGTTAAGGGCCTTGAGAAAGTTTACAGATTGACTGGGAAAACATGAGATTAAGTACCAAGTTTCCAACATTTTTATTATCGTGCACTACCAACAAACAAAGAAAACAACCCCAGTGCCAGTTATCAATTTACTTCTTTTCAGTTCCAAATTCAGCCTTTTTGCATTCTCTGTGAAAACGGATCTGGGCCCTTTAAATATTTTTCCTTTGCCAACAGGCACTGAAATTTTGTCAACAGAAGATGCTGGAGAGACATTACAAGAAGGAAAAGGTTTTGCTTCCTGGTTCCAGTTGTCTTGCTTAGCTGACTCCTGCAGTACCCACACATTCTTTAGTTACCAGGCTTCTGTAGCACAGGCAGAAGAGGCAGTGTCTCCAGTGCTGCTGCAGCAGGAAGGCCAGCAGGCTCCCTATTCGCCCCTAGGCAGTTTTTTAGCAGTGTGCTTCCAAAGAGACATCTGTACTGCAACAGCTTTCCTTAGCATCTTAGAGCACAAATTGCCATATTCCAGAAAGTAGGTTTCTACCAAGTTCTACCAGCAAAGTTCCACAGTGACTTCTCTGCCATTCAGTGAGCCACAACTGCCCTCTTCAACAAGGTCTAGATCTCATCCTTGGGGGGCCTTCTTCTCCAGGTGATCAGTCTTGGCCCTCACAGTAGTGGTGGTTGATCCTTATATCTGCTATTTCTACATTCGTTATCTCCTGGTATAGTTATTAATTCTTTATACTGTATTAAACTTTCCAATGCTGCTGCTGAGAAAGATGATGTCATTCTTTATAATCCTTTATTTTCTTTTCTATATAAGCTGTTTTTCCTTCCTGTGGAAATAAAATCTTTTCCTTATCCCTTGGTACTCTGAAATTTCACAATGGTGTACCTTGGTATGAGTCTTTTTTCATTTATGTAGGGTTCTTATGATACTTTTTAAAAAAGTTTTTTAATTTTTAAAGATACATAATAGTTGTACTCTTTATGTCACTTTCAATCTAGAGAGTCACATCTATCAATGCTGGGCTATTTTCTTATCCATTTTCTTTATTCTCTCTTGATGCACTCCAGGATCAATCCTGAATCAATCTGCTAATTTTCTTATCTTTCCTCTAATATAGTCCATGTCTTTTTTGGGGGGGGGAGGGGAGACAAGGTCTTACCATGTTGCCCAGGCTGGTCTCGAACTCCTGGGGCTCAAGTTATCCTTCCACCTCAAGCCTCCCAAGTAGCTGGGACTATAAGGATGTACCACCATGCCCACCCACCTCTTTATCTTTTGATTTTACTTAATGAAAGAGTTCTCCAGCTTACTTTTCAAATCCTTTCACTGTCTTTGCTTTTAGCGATCTCTTATTTTTAAAATTTCAAGTATCTCTCATTCTTTGTTCCTTCAAAACAAACAAACAAACATTGTGTGCTTGTTTTATAGATGCAATATAATCTCTTAAATCTCTGAAGATTTGGACAGGGGTGGTGGAGAATTTTCTTCTGCTCTGGTTGTTTCTGTTTTTCCCAAGTTCCTTTTCAGTTTGTTTCAGTCTGTTCTTCATGTTGGAAGCTTTCAACAAATATCTGAAGATCCTTAATAACTATCTGGTGATCCCTAGCTAACCATTCACATGGACAACATATGAATTTCCAACATTTTCCATTTCCATAAACCACCTTTTTAATTGGGCACAGGGACAGTTTGAAATAGAAAACCATTCTTTAAAAAGCTTTGTAGGACAAAAAATATGACACAACAATATGATTCTTTAGCTAATTAGGGTCTGGCCTGTCATTTTCCTCATAACCTTACTGATGATTCCAGAAACAATACCAGTGGCTGATAAGATTCCAACTATTATTTTGACCAGGTCCACAATCTCTAACCTGTCTATCCTCTTCACTTACTTTCTGAATGGAGTGATCAGTCATAATATTAGGGGTTATGGAATTCTATTTTTTTCTTGGCCATGAATGAATTTTGGAGGTTCACAGATTCTCAGTGTGAATTACTGGCATACTCTGTTCTTGTGAGTAGCAGTGCTATCATACCAGCTGATTCACAGGACCCATTTTTAGCACTGGGATTAACATATCATCTTCAAGTTTGAATGTGTGGGTTTCTTCTGCGGGTACCTGTAGGTATTATGTATCTCAAAATGATACACAGAATTTACATTCTTTTTTTAAAAAGAGACAGAGTCATGGCCGGGCACAGTGGCTTACACCTGTAATCTTAGTAGTTTGGGAGGCTGAGGTGGGAGGATTGCTTAAGGTCAGGAGTTTGAGACCAGCCCAAGAAAGAACGAGACCCTGTCTCTACAAAAAATAGGAAAATTAGCTTGGCTTGGTGGCAAGTGCCTGTAGTCCCAGCTACTCTGGAGGCTAAGAAAGGAGGATCACTTGAGCCTGGGAGTTTGAGGCTGCAGTGAGCTATGATGATACCAGTGTACTCTACCCAGGACAACAGAGACTCTGTCTCAAAAAAAAAAAAAAAAAAAAAATAGAGGAGGGGGAGAGGGAGAGAGGGGAGAGGGGAGAGGGAGAGAGAGACAGGGTCCTGCTATGTTGCCCAGGATGGCTTCAAGCAATCTCCTGACTCAGCCTCCCTCATAGCTGGGACTACAGGTGTGTGCCACTGTTGTTGGCAGAAATTACATTCTTAAAAATCTTTAATTTAGTGTAACTTTTCTCTTTGGTATGCAGAAGTTATTTTGTGTGTTCAAGGAAATAAAAAAGCTATTGAATCTTGGGTTTGTATTTCTTTAAGCACATAAGGTATGAGGAGAGGGAGAGCAGGAACTGGGAGGTAGGGAGAAAAAACTCCCAGCATCAGAAGGATTCCTCAATATTCCTTTATTTTCATCATTCAGAAGGGAGGGCTAGTCTTTCTGGCGATCTAAACTGGAAAGCTAAAAACAAGTCAGCACCTTTCTCTCTTGTGAGGGTAGTGGGGGGATGTTTTACTATCAGATGGTCTCGGTCAGAGGAATGCTATAGTACCACTATGTCTGCTCTGTTTGAGGGTCTCACACAAGGTTTAAAGTTATATAGAGTAGCAGCTGTAATGGTTGGTATTATGTATTCCCCTTAAGTAAAAACAGCCCCAAACAAAAAACCTACCAGGATGACTAAATTTCATCCTAACAAATTTAGTTACTATAGAGATATTGCCATATTACAAGTTAATTTTTATGTTCTGAAGCATAACTATCTATGCTAAAATCCTTATTGTCCTAAATGGGAGGTTTTCTCATTTTACATTAGCATTAATTAAAAGTATTGCACTTGGGGGAAGCTTTTATTTTTTTATTTTAAAGATTATATTTTGGGGACAGGGTCTCACTTTGTTGCCTGGGTATGAGGACAATGGCATGATGATAGCTCACTGCAACCTCGAACTCCTGGGCTCAAGTGATCCTCCTGCCTCTGCCTCCTGAGTAGCTTAGAGTACAGGTACGTGCCACCATGCCTGGCTAATTTTTCTATTTTTTGTAGAGACAAGGTCTGGCTACGTTGCTTAGGCTGGTCTTGAACTCCTGACCTCAAACAATCCTCCCACCTTGATTTTCCAAAGTGTTAGGATTATAGGCATGAGCCATTGTGCCTGGCTGGAAGCTTTTTTTAAAATTGATCTATTTGTAGGTTATTTTTGTTGTAAGGACAGTGACAGAAAGATAATTCTTACACAAAATCTGAGAATAACTGGCTGGGCATTGTGGCTCATGCCTATAATCCTAGCACTCTGGGAGGCCAAGGCAGGAGGATAGCTTGAGCCCAGGAGTTTAAGACCAGCTTGAGCAAAAGTGAGGCCCCTATCTCTACTAAAAATAGAAAAACTAGCTGGGTGTGGCTAGTGTGGCACATGCCTGTAGTCCCATCTACTTGGGAGGCTGAGCCAGGAGGATCACTTGAGCCCAGGAGTTTGAGGTTGCTGTGAGCCAGGCTGATGGAATGGCACTCCAGCCCCGTGTGAGAGAGCAAGACTCTGTCTCGAAAAACAAATAAATAAAAGAAAAAAAGAAAAGAACTGTATTGAAGTGTGTACATTAGTTTAAACTTACCCTTAGAAGCAACTCTGCTAATATGCAGCCAACAGCCCACATGTCTACCCCCACACCATACATTCTAGCTCCAAATAGTAACTCAGGAGCCCGATACCACCTGAAGAACAAAAAGAAGTAGAGTCATTTTAGAATGGAAGTATTAAAACTTTTCTCAGAGATGAACTATCGTATCAGTTTTTAAAGCTAATCCCTCACCTTAAGCACTAGATACCATACTCTTTTGCCGAGTTTTAAGGATAATGCTCCTGTAATTCTCTCCTCTTTCTCCTACATCATCAGTCTTTTGTTTTCTATTATACCTTTTCCATCAATGTACAAACATACTATTATTTCTCCAGCCTTAAAGTTCCCTGGACCCCACCTCCCTCGACAGCTACTTCCTCAGTCTCTGGTTAGTTCAAAGAATTGTCTATTCTCACTGTCTCCAATTCTTCTTCTTTCATTCTCTCCCTTTTCAAGCAGGCCTACCACACCACCAAACTAATATTGTCAAGCTTATCAGTGAGGTCCACGCTGCTAATCACACTGTCAATTCTGAGTCCTCATCCTAATTTGACGTATTAGCAGCACTTGATTTGCAGACAGAGGGGAAAAAAAAAATTAGGTCATTAAATATGAAATGTCCGATTTCAAATCAAAAGTTTAGTTTATTATATCTCAAACGAGAAGCAGTATAATAATGAAAGTATGTGCCTAAACTGTTGACACAGTTTTGCCATCTTAATGGTAGCCTGCTTATGCTAGAGATTAAGAAGCCCGGAGAGCAAGTGGTGATGAAATTATGAAAGGCATTTTCCACAGCTTGTTGAGAAGTGAATATTTCTCCTTACAAGAAGTGGTCCAAAGCCTGGAAGAAGTGGTAGTTAGATGGTGCAACGTCTGGTGAATACGGTGCATGACAGAGAGTTTCCAAGTCCAGCTTCTGTAGTTTGAGCATCATTGTTTTTTGTTACATGTGGTCTTACAAGAGAACTGCCCTATCTCTACTGACCAATTTTGGCTGCTTAATCACAAGCATCCTCATCATTTTGTCCAACTGGTCACAGTAGACATCTGCTGTAATTGATTGACCAGGTTTCATGAAGCTGTAGTGCCTAATACCAGCGCTGGACCACCAAACGGACACCATTGGCTTTTTCTGACAAATATTCAGTTTTGGATTGTGTTTTGGCACTTCCTATTTATCCAACTATTGTGCCCAATGCTTGTGATTATCAAAAAGAATCCATTTCCCAGACAATACAGTGTAGAAATCGTTTGTCTTTATGAAGTGACAGCAAAGAAAGGTAAACTTCGAGACAATTTCTCTTCTGATGCTCATTTAATTCATGCAGTGCCCATCTTTCCAGCTTCTTTACCTTGCCCATTTGTTTCACAAGGTCCAATACTGTTGGAATAGTAATGTCAAGCCTTGTTGCTGATTCACCCATAGGTTGAGATGGCTTCGCTTCCATTACAGCTTTCAGCTCATCAGTATCCACTTTGGTCTCAGGTCACCCACATGGCTCATTTTCAAGATTAAAATCACCAGAATGGAACTTCTCAAACCATCAACGTACTGTGGATTCATTAGCCACGTCCTTCCCAAACACTTCATTGATATTTCAAGCTGTCTGTGTTGCACTGGTTCCATGATGGAACTCATATTAAAAAAAACACAAATTTTTTACTTATCCATGGTTTCACAAAAATTGCTGTAAAAAAAATTTCAAAGATAATCATAAGCCAAAATGTGAGTTTGAAACACTGAGGACGTATCTTCATGATTTTAAAAAAACGGCCAGGCGCAGTGACTCACGCCTGTAATCCTAGCACTCTGGGAGGCTGAGGTGGGCAGATCGTTTGAGCTCAGGAGTTCGAGACCAGCCTGAGCAAGAGCGAGACCCCATCTCTACTATAAATAGAAAGAAATTAGCTGGACAACTAAAAATATATAGAAAAAACTAGCCAGGCATGGTGGCACATGCCTGTAGTCCCAGCTACTCGGAAGGCTGAGGCAGAAGGATCACTTGAGCCTAGGAGTTTGAGGTTGCTGTGAGCTAGGCTGACGCCACGGCACTCTAGCCAGGGCAACAGAGTGAGACTTTGTCTCAAAACAAAACAAAACAAAAAAAACCAACAACAAAAACCAATAAGAAGTGTCAAAGTGAAATGTCAGAGATAACAA
>CAUYRT010013895.1:0-15705 GCA_963574885.1 Lepilemur ruficaudatus
ATGGGCAAAGGAGATGAACAGAAACTTCTCCAAAGAAGACAGAATAATGGCCAAAAAACGTATAAAAAAATGTTCATCATCTCTAATCATCAGAGGAAGGTTTCTTTATGGAAATTCAAGAACTCCTCCCAGGCGAAGGATGGATGTCTGGCAAGCACCACCAGCAGGCATCCTAAACATCGCTCCAGGCAACAGCAGGTTCTTAGAAGGACTATTTTTCTCTTCATTTTTTTTCCACTTCAACCTTTAAAAATGTATCTTTATTTTATAGTAGTAGAAAATAACTTTAGCTCTCTAGATGTTTGCTGGAAGAGTCTGCAAGGCAAGTGGCAAGAATGCATTAGTATGCTCAGGCTGCCATATCAGAAAACCACAGACCGAGTGGCTTAAACAACAGACACTGATTTTCTGGAGGTCGGAAGTCCAAGATCAACGTGCTGGCAGGGTTGGTTTCTTCCAAGGCCTCTCTCCTTGGCTTACAGATGGCTGCTTCCTCACTGTGTGCTCACGTGGTCTTTCCTTTGCGTGTGCACATCCCTGGTGTCTCCTTCTTTTCTTAAAAGTTCACCAGTCGTATTGGATTAAGACCCCACCCTTATGACCTCATTTTACCTTAATTATTTCCTTGAAGGGCCTATATACAAATGCAGTCACACTGGGAGTTGGGGCTTTAACATGTGAATTTTAGGGGGCACAACTCAGCCCACAACAGAGCACGTGCCCTGTGTTGCTGGCATTGTCTCAGGGGCCAATTGCCTAGAGCAGAGCCTGTGAGGGGGTCGAGGTGGACACGTTGGGTGGAGGGAACATCTTCAGGAGTGCTCTCTCAGGTGAGGAAGCAGAAGAAGGCAGGGGAAGAAGCCAAACAGTCAAGTTTCACCTCTGGAGCTCTGGAGGAGACCAAAGAGTTAAGCCCCTTGAAGCCAGGATGCTGCACCCACCCCCACTCCCACGGCCACTCTGTCATTAGCTGCAGGCTTCCCTGGGAGAAGGGGACCCACTTATGGGCCAATGTCAATCTTAGGGAGAAGAGCCAACCACGAGCCTTTACCAGCCAACAATCTCAGGCTGGGGAGATCTGAGTACATAGAGAGATACCAGCCAGGAAGCCTGGTACTCTGCCCGATTCTGCCCACCTCAGAAGTCTTGTTAGGACAGTGACAATGGTAAGAACTCTGGAAGAAGGAAACCATCCTGGGTTCATGATAGGCCAGGAGGAAAAGCCTGGATGTGACAGACAGAGCTGGAGGACACCAGGAAGGCAGGGTCCCAGTGTTTACAACAGAGAGAATTGGCACACCTGAAACAGGAAGCATCTTTGGTCCAAGTTGTTCCTGCGTCATTGATTTGTTTTGTTATAGACACAATGCATTGGGTATTACGGATGCACGAGCAGGGAAAACAGGATTAGAAGTCATAACCGATCTCTACCCCGTCCCCCACTGCCTGCCACACATCTGTTGGAACCAAACACCAGCCTTCACAGCTCACATAAGACTTTCTGTTTCCCTCTGTTACATCACTCAGCATTTTGGGTTGTAATCAAGTTATTACTTTTCTGTCTCTTCCCTGAAAAGGGAGCTCCTCAATGTAAGAACCACATGCACACTTGGGCCACAGTATCTAGCATAGCAGCTTGTACACAGCAGGCGAGCAATAAATGTTTGATGCATAAATGGAAGGATGGATGGAAGAGTGTTTGATGGTTGAGTTTTTTTCTACCACAACCCCCCAAAGTGGCTGTCCTGCATCCAAGTATGTTTGCATACTTTTCTTTCCCTCATATATTTATTTACTCAAGAAATATCTATTCTGCACTTTCTATGTGCCATGTTTTCAGGGGTGAGCAAGGCTGTCAAAGTCCCTGCCCCCCTGGAGCACTCAGACAAGTACGAGTATACTGATAAGAAGCAAGCATCATGAAGTAGTGTGTCATTTGGCCTGTGATAAGTGCTAGAAGAGTAGAGCCAGCCAAGGAGGCAGGAGGACCCTGGGGCTAGAGCTGAGCTCACCACTGGTGCTAGTCCAAAGGATTCTCTAAGACAGCTGTGAGGGGCATGCTGGAGGAAGCCAGGAAGTGAGCCACGTCTGTCCCTGGGTAGCAGGTCTCCAGACAGAAGAAATGGCAAGTGCAAAGGCCCAGGGGCAGGAGCAATCTTGGCCTCTTTCAAGACGAGACAGGAGAGCACTATGAAAATAATTGTAGGAAATAAGACAGATTACTGGGGTAAGAGCCTGACTTTTCCTCTGAGCAAAATGAGAAGTTACTGGAATGTTTTAAGTTAAGAACTGATCTGACTTACATTTTGAAAGGCATGCTGGTATCAAGTGGCTCTTGGAGGCTGGTGAGGAGCATCTTTTAATAGCCCAGGTGGGAGAGAATGTGCTTTTCTCTAGGGTTGTAATAAGACTTAGTGAGACGTAGAGAGAAGTGTTTGAATTCTGGACATACTAATATTTTGAAGGTAGACGCAACAGGCCTTGCTGATGGATTGTATGTGGATGTGTGAGAGAGAAATCAAGAATAATGCTGACATTTTTGACCTGAGCAACTATGAGGATTATGTTGTTTTTGTTTTTGGTTTTTGGGGGTTTCATTTGTTTGTTTTTGAGACCAGGATGCCTGTGGGAGGGGCAGGGTATTTTGAGGGGAAGAGGAGGGTACATCAAGGCCTCAATTTTAAGCATATTACTTTTGAATTGTCTATTAGATCTCCTAGGTGTCAAGTGGGAAGTTCAATACACAAAGCTGGTGATCAGGGGAGAGCTCAGAGCTGGGATACAAATCTGGATGTTGTCAATGCACAGGTAGGACTTAAACCCGGGAGACAAGACGAGGTCACCTAGAAAGGTATAAAGGGAAAATGAATACACCCAAGGTCGGAGCCCTGAAGTTCCCCAATGTTCAGAGAGTTGTGACATACTAAGAATTAGCCTAGAAAGTAGGAAAAGACCCATGACTGAGTGATACCTGGAAAGTGAGTGAAAAAAGCAGATGGTGATCATCAGTGTCTGGGGCTACCAAGAAACAAAGATGAGGATGGAGCTTTGGTTAGGGGATTTGGCAACGTGGAGGTCACTGGTTACCTGGACAAGAGCTGTTTCAAAGGCTCACTGGGAAAAATGATTCCTAGAGTGGGTTTAGGAGAGAAGGGAAGAGGAAGAACCGGAGATAATGAGTGTAGACAACTCTTTGAGTTTTACTCTCAGGGGAGCAGTGATAATGGTGTGGTAGATGGAAGAGGATGGATAACTGGTAATGTATTTTGTGTTTTCTTTTAAGATGGGAGCCACAAAATCATGTGGATGAGATGTTCCAGTAGAGAGGGACAGGTCAACAGTCAGGAGCAAGAGGTGAAATTTGCTGGCGCAACATCCGTGAGTAGGTGAGAGGAAGTGGGACTGTCCCAGGCAGGGTGGGACAGCCATCCACAGGCACACAGGGAGAGGCCGGTGCGGCCATATGTGTGCAGGGATGTGGAAAGTGTCTCTTGGGGCTGCTCTGCATTCTTAGCAGAGCAGAAAGCAAAGTCATCAGCTGAGGATGCAGAAAGGGGGTCTGAAGAGTGAGAGGATGTATGAAATAGTGCCCTCGGGAGAAGGGCGCAGAATGAACCGGGAAGCTACAGAATTGTTGCTGGGGCACCTGTGGCCACTTGAGGCTGGTGGTCATGAACTTCAGGTTAGACCAGCCACCACAGTTACGTTTTTCTCCAACCAAGCTTGGCAGATGCATGTGCCCAGCAGGCAGAGATTTAACCAGCTGGGATTTTTCCAGGCAGGTGTAACAAAAGGAGTGGGTCAAGAAGTCAAGGGTGTGTGAATGCTGAAAAAAATGGGCATGGAATTCAAGCTGGGTAAACAGGAATGAGTGGACAAAGAGAGGGTGACGGATGTGGAAACAAGGTACTATCTTGGCTTATAGGCCCAGTAAGGCTCAAGAATTATTGAAAATGTATGTGGCGAGAGCTAGCCTCTTCAGAGCATCCCCCATGCCACTAGGGCTTAATGGAAAGTACGTTCCAAACTCAAATGGAAATAATGATATGTCTTCAATGGACCTTGGTCCTATGCATCACATTAGTGCATGACAGGGTGGAAGTGTGCTCTCATGCTTTCTCTGACCGTCTCTTGTCGAGGCTACATGTCCCCAGCCCCACTTGAGACACCTGTTCTACAATCTCCTCGTCACCATATCACTCTTCCTTGTTTTTGTCTGAGAGCTGATGACCTTCTGGGTTTCATGGGGAAGATTCCACATGGTTGGAGAAGCTCAGAACAGTGAATCAGACATCCCGTGTGGAGTCCCAGGGGTTGCTGGGGTCTGCTCTCAGGACTGAGCTCCCTCGTTTTTGTTGCTGTGTTCATTCTTGGGAAGAAATGGAAACAATGATTAAAGTCCCCAGCTGTGAACCCCAGCGAGTCAGCTTTGCGAAGTATTTGCAAATAACGTTTTCAACCTCACTGGGATGCTGTCAGGCTGAGGGCTATTTTGGGAAGGAACATATTAATATGATGAGCTACTTGGAGCGTGTACAGTCCTACTTGCAAATGTTTTGAGTCAGACCTTCATTTGATTTTAATGTTCCCTGTATAGCACAAAATGCACCCCTGTGTCCAAGGCAGGAGTTCAAGCCCAAGACTTTGGAAGCATCCTCAGCTTCTTCTGTTTCTCTCCATCTCTGTCCCGTCCCTCAGTAAAGCCCACCAACTCTGTCTTCAATGTAAGCCAGGACCTGACCACTTCTCACTGCCCCACTGCTATCAGCCTGGCCTAAATTACTACCAGCATCTGCCTAAACCATGGCAATAGCTTGCCAGGTGGTCTCCCCACTTCCACACTTGCCCCCGCAGTCCAGGAGCAACGTAGAAGACTGAGTGGTCTTGTTCAAACATAAGTCAGCCCGTGTCCTCTCCTCTCTAGACTCCCCCAGTGGCTGCCATCTCCCCTGGGTGGAAACCATGGTCTCAGGGTGGCGTGGGAGACCCTCCATGGGCCCATCTGCCTCTCTGTTCACCTTCACCTTCTACATCCCATTCTCTGGTCCTCACTCCCTCCTGCCAGACCAGGCTTACTGGTGTTTCAGAAATTGGCCAAGCCTGGCTCCTTGTAGCTCTCTGCCTGGAGAGGTGCTCCCAGATATCCATGTGGCTCACTTGCTCTCCTTCCCCATGTCTGTGCTCAGTTGTCACTTCTCAGGGAGGCCCTCCCTATCTAGCCTGTGTGCAGTTGCATCCCTGCGTCTGCTTCAGTTTCTCTGCAGCATCTATCACCCTCTGACATGCTGCATGGTTTTCCCTTGTTTACTGGGAGAGCATAAGAACAGGGACTGTGTTGTGTCATTGCTGCATGCCAGAACTTGGAATGGAGCTCAGCACCCGGTGCACCTCAATGTGTGTTGAATGAATGTTGGTTGAGTAAGCGAATAATTATTGAAAGAATACATGGCTATGAATAAATGTGGCAGCCATGATTGCAGGTAGCTCAGTGTGGCAGCTACTAAAATGCTAGAGCTTCCATTTAATAGCATGTGACCTAGAACAAGGCACTTGACTTCCATATCTGCTTCCTTATGTGTGAAATGGGGTAACAAGATTACCTAACTCGTATAGTAACTTTATACAATGAGCATAGAGTACTTAAGACAGTATCTGGACTATAGTAAGCACTCAGTGGATGTTAGCTATCACCACTGGTTTTATTTTATTTGTTTTTTTAAAATTTCTTGAGGCTCCAAATGCATTCCAGGGGACATCTGTTGCACTTTACATCAATCATGGAATTCTAATTCTCATAGGAGCCTTTGAAGGAGCCTTTGTTATATCCATTTCACAGGGAAGGAAACCAAGGCTCAGAGGTAAGAAACCTGCCCAAAATTCTTCAGTTAGTATGTGTGTGGGCTGCCCGTGCATTGACATCATTGGAGATGGATGCAGGAGAACATTTGTCCTGCGTACAGACCTAGAAGTTGAACTGAGACTCAGAACAGACCAGAGCTGGGCCACGTGGAGGAAGCCCAGGTCAAAGTGGTTGCCTCCCAGAATATATTACTTTGTTTATGCAGCAAATATGTCTGGGACACCTGCACATGCTGAAAAGTGGTTTAGTTGCTGGAGCTACATTGACAAGACAAAATCTCTGTCCCCATGGAGCTTATGTTCTAGTGCAGAAAGATGGACAACGAACATGAAAATAAATCTGTATGTAGGATAATTTCATATGGTGTTGGGGTTGTGAAGACAATAGAACTGGGGATAGGACTAGAGGAATGGACTCTGCAGCTGGGAACAGACATTTCAGACGGAATGTCATGGGGTGACATGTGAGCTGAGCCCCTAGAGAGATGAGACAGTCATGCAACAAGCAGAGGAAATCGCCAGGACAAGGGCAGTGATCGGGCCCAACTTGGCACACCTGAGGGATGCAGGAACTCCTGAGTCAGGAGTAGGCAGGGGAGCAGGGGTGCAGTGGGCAGGTGTGAGCTGGTGGCAGCCTAGGCCACAGCCAGGCTGGAGCAGGGCAGGCAAGTGTGAGACGTGGTTTGATTTGGAGTATGTTTTGGAGGTAGTGTAGACAGGACTTAGGGATGGATTGGGTGTGGGTTGTGAAGAAAATAAAAGATTTAAATATTATTCCCAGATTTTTGGCCTAAGCCACTAGGAAGACAGAGGCTTTTTCACTCAGAAGAAAAGTCTGTGGAAAGAGGGCTTTGGGATGACGTGGTGGGGTGATCAGTAGAGGGGTCAGAAGTTCTGTTGTGGACATATTTGGCTTGAGATGCCTACTGGACATCTGGGTGGAAATGTCTGGGAGGCAAGTCTGTGTGCAGGTCTGGAGTTGTGCAGGGAGCCCGGGCAGAGATGCAGGTGGAATTGTCATCACTTAAAACAACTGGAAGGCATGAAAGTGCCCAAGGAGGAGTGGAGAGAGAAGAGGGCAGGAGAGAGGTGGCTGGAGCTCTGGGACACAGAGACTGAGGAGAAGCTGGGAGTGAGAAACAGGGAAGGTGGGGCCCCAGAAGTTCAGAGAAGACTGGATTTCAACTGAGAGGGTGGTCAGCGCATCCGTGCTGCTGAGAGGTGCGAGGGGAAGACAGCAGGCAGCTGGGTTTGTTTGTCAAGGTGCATATCTTGACCTTCACAAGAGCAGCCTCCGCAGGGAGGTAGAAAGGACCTCATCTGAGAGGGTGTGGGAAGAAAGGAAGGTGGGCGACCGAGTTGATCAAGGTGTCTGGCTCCGAGGGCAGTGGACGAGGGCTGGTAGCTGCAGAAGGATGAGGCCAAGAGGGACGATACCAAGATGTGTTCATGTGGGGTGACCAGGCGGAGAGGGCAGATGTTCTCTCCTGGGGTGGGGGCTGGGAGGGGAGGGGATCCAGCCCCCGAGGAGACTGATGTGCCTTACTCAGAGAACAGGGACCTGGACCAGACACAGGCGGCTAGGGAGCTCGGGGTGGCAAGAGGAGGATCGTCATCTGGGAAGGTCATGAATATCAACAGCTATAGGTGTTAAGGATTCACTGAGGTGATTCAGCGACTTCATGAGCTTTCCGGCACTGTCCCAGAGGTCTCATGTCAGGAGTGCAGTTCCCTGGGACTGCCTCAAGAGTCCTGGGGTCTGCGTGCTCTTGGGAGCATCCGGGCTCAAGAGTGCCACACAGAGGCTACCGCCACTCTTATGATGCTTGTTAATATGACCTGAGCGTCTAGTGTCTGCTTTACCAGGGCGGCAGAAAAGAACGAGAGTAGGAGCAAGTTTTGTGCCTAACACACACACACACACACACACACACACACACACACATGCTTCATTTTCACATAAATTGTTGCATATTTTACACAAAGTTCTGTACCTTGCTGTTTGCACTTACTATATCTTGGAGACTTTCCATATCAGAATAAAGAAAGTACCACTGTTTTAAGTCTGCATAGCGTCCCACTGTATGGACATATCATAATTCATGTAAATAGTCCCTTCTTAATGGACACTTGGATTGTTTCAACCTCTAGCTACTCTAGTGAGGAATGTTTGTACCATAATCATTGAGCCACAAAACTCAGTGGCCCTGGGATTCTTCAGGAAGTTATAGAAAGGGAAGAAAATTTAATGGAAGTTTGAAGCAAGTCAGAGATAACAGATAAAGCTCTGGCCTGGAAATCAAGAGACATGACTCCTGAAAGCAATAACAAAGTCTCCTTTCGAGTCTCTAGCTTCTCACAATGTACAAAAACAATTCAACATCCGTTAATTCATTGAGATTTTAGGGGAAGAAAAAAGCTGTGAAAGGCTAAGCTGCTACCCCAACTCTTTGACTCGCTAATTGGATGACCTAAAACAAGTTCCAACTTTGCTGGTGTCCCAGTTAACTTGTCTATAATATAGTAAATATAGTATAGGAAGAGCACCTGCCTCATAGGGTCATTTCGAGGGTCAAATGAGCTACTCAGGTAAAGTGCTCAGAACAGGGTCTCTCATATGGCAAGAGTTCAATAAATGGGAGCTCTTAGGGCCACGTAACAAGCGAGGAAAACGCAGAGCCACACAGTGCGCTGTCTCCTAGGTCCTAAAACATGGAGCTGGTGCAGGAACCCTGGTCCCCAGGGCTCCAAACAGGGCCATGAGGTCTTAGGAATCGATTCATAAAACAATGACAGCAGTTCTGACACATGGCCATTATAATTACTCCTGTACAGATTTCATCTTGTTTGAGGGGGTTAGTCCTGCCTTGCACTTAGTACCGTAGTTCATCAAATCTAAGATGTCATTGGGAAGGGAGGAAGGAAGGAGGGAGGGAGGAAGGAGGGACGGAGGGAGGGAGCAGCCAACCAAAGCTGTAGATTGCTGTGCTGGTTTCAAGCTGTTGTCTCTCACCTCCACAATTACCCTCTGTGCTCTGCTCTGTGAAGCTGGGGCTGGGACCTGCACCCACATCTGTCCTTTGCCAATAGGGGCACTTAGAGGAGAAGGGAGAAAGAACTTGCTTTTTTACATTTGCTTGAATTTCCTGCCAATCCCAGTGATGACCTTGGCAGATGATTCCGGTTTCCGACTTTTGTCCACTCCCAGAACCAGGCTCATGGTGCCCCCAGCAGAAACAGTAGCAGTGTGCAGCTCCCACCCCCAAGGTCTTCGAGTATTGGCACCACATGGGTGGCACCCCCTCTTCAGAGGTCCTCCTTGGTATCATCTTGGCTCTTCAATATTTGCTTAACTGATTGCCTATGTTAAACTTCCTCCATTAAAATAACTAGAGAAGTTTCCATTTCCTGCCTGGACCCTGACTCACGGATTGGTAAATGAAAGTCTTAGAATCGATGAAATAAAATACTGCCACAGGAAATTCATAGATGTCAAGGTTGATGGCATTTGTGGAGAGGACCCAGTTGACCCCACTGGTGAGTCCAGAGGGAAGAAGTGCCCTGCTCAAGGTCACACAGCTAAAGGTGGCAGTGGAGGCTGGACCCGTGCTCCCGACTCTTAGGCTGGCTGGGACTCTCTACACAGTGCCAAGTCTTCTCTGCTGACCCTCCAGAAGGGCCTGCCCATGCTCCTGGGGTGGACAGGCCAGTGACACACCTCACAGTATAGCGTCCTCATCAAACCCCTCTTTTCTTGTAAGAAGTACACTTTGCTGGCCAAAAATGGGTTTGCAGTTTCTGCTGCCTTGCTGTTGGCCTGTTCTCTCCGGGCTAGAGCCTTTGAAATGCTCATCGTGGGATGCTTACTCATGGGCATAGATGGAGGTGAGACCACCCTGGTGGAGAAGGGGGCAATAACCCGTTCCCAGGGCATGTTTTACAATGTGAGAGGTGTTTGGGGCTGTCACATGACTGGGGCTTCTACTGGGATTGAGTTGTCAGGGACCAAGGATGCTAGAACCTGCATAAAGTGGGACTGTCCCATGGAATGAACGATTCCACTCACAGTGTTCTAGCCCCTAACTGAGAAATTCTGGGAAAGGCAGACCCTGGTCAATCCCAAAGACCGAATGGTCTTCAGCATGTTGTCATGCCGTCTGCTATGTCACTTTCGTCATAACATTCACATTCCGAGGTTATCTGTGGTTTCCAGGGAGCTTTCGTGAAGATGTACTTCCTGTTTGAGCCTCTGACTCATTCATTCTTTCATTTACTCACCAAGCTTTTACAGGTACCTGTGGCGCCTGTGTTCTACATGCCAGGGTGTAAAGGTGAGTGAGACCCTCCCCTGGAGCTTGTATTCCAGGGGGGCTGGCAGGGACATAATTAGATGCACAAGCCATGTCATCACAGGTCCTAGGAAGAAAATAAAAGCAGAGAAGGGAATAGAAAGGCCAGTCAGGGAAGACTGATCAGAGGGGAAATGTGAGCACGGACCAGAGGAATCTAGGGTGAGAACTGAGCAAGTATCCGGGGAATCGGAGTCCCAGTAGAGGGAAGAGTTTGCGGGCTCTGAGGCGGGAGAGGGCTCAGCTGTCCAAGGAGGAGCAGGGAGGTCCGTGTGGCTGGGGGCTGGTGAGCAAGGGGGGTGTGGGTGCTGATGGGGTTGCAGAGGTGCTGCAGCCAGGCCACGTGTGGGCCACAGTGAGGGCTGTGAGCGTATGAGCTTGAGGGGAGGCCGGGGAGAGTCCAGAAGAGTGCGGCGTGGACGAGGTTGTTTCCATAAAATACCTCCTGCTCCCAGGTAGAGAAGAGAGTGTGAGGAGCCAGGAGTGAAATCAGCAGAGCCAGCTGTCCGGGAGGGGACCTGGGCTGGGCTAGATGCTGGGGGGGGCTGGTGAGAGGGGCAGGACCCTGACTGTGCGCCAGAGCTTACTTAGACTCCAGTGCATCTCCAAACACACACCCTCTGCTTTCTCTCTCCACAGGCGAATCTGTGAAGTGCTACTTGCGGGCATTGGTGGAAAGATTGCAAGCCTTAGGGTTAGAAATTCCTGGGTTTGGATCCCAGCTGTGCTGCTTGCCAGTTTCTGACTGTTGCTAAGTTACTTTGCTACTTACTCTGAGCCTCAGTTTCCCCATTTGTGAAATGAAGATAATAATGTCTACTTTGAAGGGGTATAATAAGGCTGAAATGAAACTATATATGTATGTGCATGTGTGTGTGTGTATGTGTGTGTGTGTACGTATATATCTATAAACTGCTTGGAATCTGGTACAAATAGCCCTAATCTGAAAATTCAAAATTCAAAATGCTCCAAATCTGAAACTTTTTGAGTACCAACATGATGCCACAAATGGAAAATTCCACTGATCTCATTTAATAATTTCACAAAATTATTAAAAATACTGTAAAAATTACCTTCATGCTATGTGCATAACGTGTATGTGAAACAGGAGTGAACTTCAAGTTTAGACTTGGGTCCCATCCCAAAGATAATCTCATTATGTATATGCAAATATTCCAAAATCCAAAAAAATCCAAAATCCAGAACACTCTGTCTGGTCCTAAGCATTTCAAATAAGGAAGACTCAACCTGCATGACCTTGTTAAAAGCTAATTTCCTTCCTTGTTGATGTTTTAAAAGCCATAGTGGCACATACCTGTAGTCCGTTCTGCTTTGGAGGCTGAGGTGGGAGGATCACTGGAGCCCTGGAATTCAAGGCTGTAGTGCGCTGTGTTCATGCCTGTGAATAGCCACTGCACTCCAGCCTGGGTGACACAGTGGGACCCCATCTCTAAGGATAAAGAAAAGCTGAGTGAGCTGAACAATAGAAGTGTGTCCCAGGGAGAGTGACAGCTGGAAATGAGTTCAGGGAGAAGAGGCTTCACTCGTCTTCATTGCCCTGCTGTGGGGAGGAATAATCCAAGACTTTGTAATAATCCAAACCCAAGATGAAATGACTCCTTGGTCTTGCTAGTCAAGTAAAAAGAATTACAAAGAATGTTTATCTGCAAGAATGATGGCTAGTGTTTATGTAATGTTTTATAATTGACCAATCGAGCTCATGTCTTTCATCTCTTTTCATCTCCTCCTAACCTTGAAAGTGTGTTTGTCATTTTTGTTTTACATATAAGGACACAGAGGCTCTGAAAGGTGGAGCAGGAAGCGGCAAAGACTGAGGGCTGTAAACTCAGACTGCCTGGACACTGTCACTTACCTCGGTCAATTCCATTAACGTATCTGTATCTGCTAGGTTTTGCTGTACATAAAAAACAAAAAACTCCCCCAAACTTAACGACTTCAGGCAATAACCACTTTATGGCATTTTCACTTCTGTGGGTTGGCTGGCAGTTCTGCTACGGGCCGGCTCTGCCCACGTCTGCGGGGCCCTCTACCGTGTTTGTGGTCGGCCGCAGGCTGGTCAGCAGCTGGATGGCTCAGGATTGTCTCACATTTGTGTTTGGCTGTTGGCAGGTGGGTTGGTTTCAGGCGCTCTCAGCAGGGCCAGCTGCTCATCTCTGTTCCAAGTGGCTTCTCGCCCTGTGCTGGGGTAGCCTAGGTTTCTTCACGTGGAGTTCCCAGAGCTCCAAAGAGCAGCAAGAGGAGAAAGTCCCAATGTGCAAGCACTTTGCAAGCACGTTTGCTAATGTCCCCTTGGCCCAAGCAAGTCCCACGGCCAGGTGCAGGGTCAGTGTCAAGGAGGGCTAACTACCTAAGGATGTGGATGCAGGGAGGGTGCACAATCCGGGCCACTGCAGGAACAGTGTACCTCACTGTCTAACCTTCTTCCCACCTGACAAGGTGGCTCAATAGTAAGGCCTCCTTTGTTGGGTTATGTAAAAATAAAATGATCTGCTGTGTATGTGAGGTACTTAGTACAGTTCCACACACTTAGTGCCCTCCGCCAGCCCAGCACAGGAATGGCAGTGGTGTTATGGCCACTGTGGTTATTGTTATTTTTATTCTTAGTTAATAAAGTGCAGAGCCAGGATTTGGGCCCAGATAGTCTGGTTTCAAAGACTTTGCCCCCTTTGGAGAAAGGCCTGGTGAGATTGGAGCATATGACCTTGAAAGTCCTTCCCTAACGGAGGCAACTGACATTCTCTCTCTCAGGCAGTTTTATATTTTATCCATTTAGCCTCTTTCTTGTTGCTTTGACTGTGTAACTAATCTGGGGGGATGACCCTTGTTACATATAACTAGTTGCTTTCTGAATTTCCATAACTGGAAATAAGCTGCATTCAAAGACAGATGTCACTTTTACAAAACCACAGATAGAAAACAAATGTCTTTTAGACCCTTTTTCCTGTGAGCTTTTCAAAAAGAAGAACTAAAAGGAAGAACAAGGAGTGAAGAAAAAACGTCACTCTTTCTGACTTCTGGTCCACAGAGTCGTGCCAAGACCTGGAGACTTCATGTCCTTTATTCTCATCAAACCCTCTCAAAGCAGAGAGAGGAATCTTCGAATTCCAAAGGCGAGGTGATTGGTCAGAAAGGAAGGGATCGGCTTCCCTGATCCTGAATCAGGGAATCGGCTGCCCTGCTCCTAATAAATGATTTAAAGCCAAAGGACAATCCTGGAGGATTTTCAGAACGTGAGGGGCTCTGAGACTTGCTGATCACGCAGGTTCTCGTGGAGAAGTTAGAACCACAGTGGACACATAGGGCATAGGACATGTTCTGGATTGTCCTTTTCCTAAAAAGCTTGGAAAAAAAATAAACACATTATTCTTTACCTTAAAACAAACATGATAACAAACAGTGTGGTGCTGGAGGCAAAATTCAGGCTTATTATACAGTTGCAATAGGATATTGCACCGGCATTTTGTGTTTATGGAAGGTTGTGCTGGACACGTCCCTGTCCACCTTTCCAGGGTGCCAGGCCATGTCTGCTGCATTGAGAGGTCTCTATTGGACAAGGCCACGTCTGCTGACATGTCAATATGTCAGCAGGATTAGTTCCTTCTGAAGGCACCGAAGGAGAATCTGCTCCAGGCCTGTCTCCCAGCTTCTGGCAGCTGCCAGGAACCCTTGGCCTTCCTGGCTGGTTGCTGCAGCACTCCGATCACTGCTTCCTCCTCCTGTGGCTTCCTCCCCTGTGTCTGTGTGTCTTCATGTGGCCTTCTTATAACCATGCCAGGTATTGGACTAGGGCACACCCTAGTCCAGCATGACCTCATCTTCACTAATGGCCTCTGCAAAGACCCGATTTCACATTCACAAATAACGGGAGTGAGGGCTTCTATGTAGCTCTTGGGGACACACAATCAACCCACTACCGGATGTGACACTGAACTGAGACAGGAAGGTTAAGATGCCTGTGGAGCTCTGAGGACAGAGGGTTCCAAATGAACAGAAGAGCAAGGCCAACGTGATGTCACTGGAATGAGCCTAGAGTGCTCTGTGAACCCCAAGGCGAGGCCACCTGGGAGCAAGAGTGGCTGGAGATGGGGTCAGAGGGCAAGAGTGGCTGGAGATGGGGTCAGAGGGCAGGAGAGGTTGCTCAGTTCAGGCAGTGGGGCTGGAATGACCAACATCCTGGTTTGACAGGACTGAAGGGGTCCCCAGCGCGGGCAGTACCAGACATACTGGGGTGAGCTAACCACCCAGCAGTGAGCTCACCAGAGAGTCCCTATCCTCGCTCGCCACTGGTCTGGCCACTGGTATCTCCCTTTCCATGTCATCTCACAGGGGACAAGTAAAAACAGTCAGCATTTACGGACAGCGTAGTGTATGCTGGGCGCTCTGCTAAGCATTTGGCATAGGATCAGCGCATGTGCAACGCCACGTGGAGGCACCAGTCACTGTCCCGGCTGTACGGAAGAGTCAGGCAGTTGGCCCTCTGCCCCCACCATGGCCCATGCCACCTCACATTCTTGGTCCCTCACTGTCTGTGAGGTGACGAGTGGGCAGGAGGAGCGTCATGTTACAGACACCAGCAGCGTTCTCAGTGTTCTTCAGGAAAGCATGCATGAGCCAGGTGGCTTACACGCACTGATTTCATTCCACCCCAGCAGGAATAGGTGACAGGCATGGCCTCATTTTGCAGATGAGCAAGCTGAGGCGAAGAGAGGTTAAGGAACTTGATCCAGTTCACCCGGTGAGGAAATCGTGCCCTGGGACTTGACTCTAATGCTGTACATTTTCCCTCTGTGGCCTGCTGAGCAACAATGTGCTAAATGGATCGGTGGCCATCCCGTTCCCCGTGAGGCCATATGCTCCTGATATACATGTTTTGGATAAAAAATGCAAGCATCATCTGATCTATGCTGTGACTTTCCAGATAATTTCCATCTCTTTGCTTCTTAAGCATGTTTGCTTTGAGTGGTGAACCAAAGCAGTAGCCTGGGCTGAGATGCAATGACTGAGATTCTCGGTTTGCAAATTGGAGCATGCATTCCCTTCATTAAATTTTTTTTTAGGAAGGGCCTCCTTGAATGCTAGCAACTGGGGCGAATTCAGTTCAAGTTGAAGCACATTTATTGGTGCCTAAAGTATGTCTGGAAATGCGCTAGAGGCATTGAGAAACCAAGGTAGGAAAGATATTTTTTCTTTTTTTTTTTCCTTAATTGAAGTATACTTTACATATCATGCCTTTACTCCATTTTAAGCGTAGAATTAAATGATTTTCAGTGAATTTACCGAGATGTACAGTTAATCACATAAATCAGTTTTAGAGGAATTCCTTTCCCCTATTGAGACCCCTAATTCCACTCCCCAACTACTTTTCAAGCATGTCTGACCCCTCCACAGTGTCCACCACATAAGGAAAGACCTTTTTGATGACCTCACAATCTAGTGAAAAAATAGACAACAGTAATAAGTTCTAATAATACTAATT
>CAUYRT010013896.1:0-32001 GCA_963574885.1 Lepilemur ruficaudatus
ATTTGGACTCAATAAGTATATTTAAATGTAACAAGATAAGTCGACTTGAGTGGTAATATATTTTGGGAAATCAGCTCACTATAAATTGTGACTGTAAACATTATACTGTAAATGCTTTGTAGTTTTCCCCCAATAAAAAAATAAATAAATAAAGGGAATGATTTTTGCAGTATTAGCGATGTCTCTGCAATATCACAAGGCATTTTAAAATACTTTGCTATAAAATGTTTTCTAAAATTATATAAATTTTTCCACTTTGCTTGAATGACTGGTGGCTGTCTATTTTATTAAAATCTTGATCATGAAAATAGGAAAACTATGCTATTTTTTGCTTTGGTTAGTGCTCCTGTAGAAGCAGACCCTGATGTAATGATTTGAGTATGCGTACTTTATTTTCTATTGAAGGAAACATTGGTGGAAAGGTGGGGAAGTGAGACACAGAAGAAGAGGTGGACTGAAAACAATGGCAGGTTAATTCCATTAGGGAAACATTGAGAGCCAGCACAGAATACAGATGCTTCTCGATTTACAGTGTGGTTATGTCTTAGCAAATGCATCCCAAGTTGAAAATACCATTAAGTTGGAAATACATTAAACACAGCCAACCTAGTGAATTCCATCATAGCTTAGCCTAGCCTAGCTTAAGTGTGTTCAGAACAATTACATTAGCCTACTAGTAGTCAAAATCATTTAAAACAAAGTATATTTTACAATAAAGTGTTGATTAGCTCATATAATTTATTGAATACCACACTGAAAGTAAAAAATAGAATGGTTGTATGGGTACTTGAAGTATGGTTTCTACTGAATGTTTATCACTTTCATACCATCTTAAAGTTGAAAAATCATAAGTCTAACCATAGTAAATTGGAGACCATCTGTATACTGTTCAGTCATCCCACTTAGAAGCAAGGGAGCTGGAATATGTATACACCAGTCTTCTTTGACCATTGTTTGAAAGTTGTTGCCAGAAACATTAATTCCCTGACAATTTTGGCCTCATGCACAGGCAGGCAAAGCCTACTTCAATGGCCAGAAAAGGCCCTCAGACAAATAAATAGTTAGCAATAAACTAGCTAGTGAGCTAGAGGGGATTAGGTGGGGCACTGACAGCATCTGCTACATTATGTTATATGAAACAATGGTCTAGATAGTCCAGGAATATGCAATAGTTCAGAAATATGAAGGAAACATTGCCTTCTTAATTAATATACTCTTTTAGTTGTAAAGAGAAAGTATTTGTCTCTCCATATCAAAAATGCCTGCTTTCTAGGAGAATACAAATGAAATTAAAATGAAATTAAAAATATAAAACAAATCCCCACTGGTTCATCAGTTGATTAATTACCAATACATAGGCCATAACTCCCCATTCACATTTTATAACACTTATTAGTTTTTTTAAATACAAGGAAGTAAAAAAAAAATTCTTGTTGACTGCAAAGTAGAGTTAAAAAATTCAAATTGCACAGAAAGTTATAAAATAAAAGTGAACACCTCCTCCTTTGAAATCAGGTTCTCCCCCAAATTCTCTAAAGAATGATGTTATCAATATTGCTTGTGATTTCTTCCATAAATTCTCAAATCCATATATGTACATATGTATTTATATGCACATGTGTGTGTATATGTATCTCCCCTTTATTCTTCTTGAGATATTTTATGCTTCCTTAATCTTAGGATGTATGTCTTTCATAAATTTCGGAAAGCTGGAACTGCAGGTGCACCTGGCCCTAATTTATTTCTGACCTTTCAAATTTCCTTTCCATTCTTGTGAGCTCACCCCTACTTTTAAAGTAAACTACATTTTATTCAGTATTTCCATTTTGAAAAGGGAGGCTTTTCATAATATGTACTGTTTTATAGTGTATGTGAAATATTATCTCATTTCATCTGCTCAATCCCATGTTTTACCTACTCTTAATCCCTATTGTTAATCCTGTTCCTTAAATATCTCCTATTCCCTTAGCACCACTATGCTTTTATTTTCTCCATATTCAAGGAATCAATGATGGGTTATTAAAATAATGTTCTAATAAACACCCTGAATTCATTAACATGTATTCACTATCTTTTATACCATGTCTGCTTTTATAGTCACAAACACTGAACACTCTACCCTCAATTGAACTTCACATACTGTTGCTATGAGTTTACCAAGCCTTAATGAAAAAAATAATAGGCCGATCTTTCACTCTACAAAAATAATTCTTTCAAAACTCAAATGTGCTCTTGGGGTTAATTTGTAATCTTTAATTCTTTCACTAAATCTTCAAGACAAATCTTTGCCACCCTCAACCTGATCTCATTTCCTATTTCAATCTGAAATGATTTCCTTTAAACTGGTTTATCCATTATGGAGTATTTCTGCATAAGTAATCCATTTCTTTCTCCCTTCTCTTCTCAAAGAATAATTTGTTTTACTAATCATTCCCTTTTCTTTTGAATATTTAATTGTTCCTTCTCCAACAGATCCTTAATCCTACTGTCTGATATTTTATTTAATTCTTTATATTCACTCCTCTGCCAACAGTACACTGTAGCAGATGCTGGACCCACCACACAAAAGAGAGCCCATCCTCCCTTACCTTCCTCTACAGTAAAGATGAGCATGCCAAATAACTCAATTGTACGTCCTCCCTTGAAGTCAGAAATAGCCATACTACACGGTTGTGGCCAATAAAATGTTGCTGGAAACCCTCGGGGAGAGATGCTTTCATTAAACAACAAGGCAAAGCCTTGCCAAGAGAAATAACTTTTGTCCTTTATCCTCCTCCACTTTTTCTGCCTGGAATGTGGTTAAGTCTAGTGGTGCAGCAGCTGTCTTGCAACCATAAGTTATGGCTTAAAAAAGAAAAAAAAAAAAAAAGGTCTAATGCTATAAGAAAGGTGAAGTAGAAAAGCAGAAAGCGCCTGGGACTTTGATATATTTTGTAACTACAGAACTCTCTAGATGCCTAATTTTAGACTTCTTGTTAATGGAATAAACCACCATTTAAAAACAAGCAAACAAAAAACTATTGCACTATGTTTTTTGTTACTTGCAAACCATTATGATGCTAGTGAATACCTTTCTTAGATCTCTTTCTCCCCCGTACACCCAATTGACAAAAATCAAAACTTTAAACAAACTATATATGCTTGCTATCCTTACTTTTTCACTAACCATTCGCACAAAGCAGTGGTCACACACTAGTGGCCCTCAGGCATTTTCATTCCAACAGGTCCTATACTTGGCTCTAAAGAGTTCATACAAATTTTATTTTATTTTTAAGATGTATATATTTTTCCTTTTCTATTTCAGCATATTATGGAGGTACAGATGTTTAGGTTACGTATATTGCCCTTGCCCCACTGGAGTTAGTGCTTCAAGTATGTATTTTTTTATTTCAGAATATTATGGAAGTATAAATGCTTTGGTCACATAAATTGCCTTTGCACTGCCTGAGTCAAAGCCCATCCCTTAGACAGCATGCACTGCACCCATTAGGTGTGAATTTACCCATCCCCTTTACCCTGCTCCCACCTGCCCAATCTCCAATGAATGTTATTTTCATATGTGCACATAAGTGTTGATCGATTAGTACCAATTTAATGGTGAGTATATGTGGTATTTGTTTTTCCATTCTTGTGATACTTCACTTAGGATAATGGGCTCCAGTTCCATCCAGGTTAATATAAGAGGTATTAGTTAACCATTTTTTTATGGCTGAGTAGTACCCCATGGTATACACATACCACATTTTATTAATCCACTCATGTATTGATGGGCCCTTGGGTGGTTTCCACATCTTTACAGTTGAGAATTGTGTTGCTATAAACATTTGAGTGCAGATGTCTTTATTACAGAATCTCTTTTTTTTTCCTTTGGATAAATATCCAGTAGTGGGATTGCTGGACCAAATGGTAGTTCTACTTTTAGTTCTTTGCAGTGTCTCCATACTACTTTCTGTAGAGGTTGTACTAGTTTCTAGTCCCATGAGTGATACATGAGTGTTCCTATCTCTCTGCATCCACACCAGCATTTGTTGTATGGGATCTTTTTGGTGAAAACCATTCTCACTGGAGTTAAATGATATCTCATCGTGGTTTTGATTTGCATGTCCCTAATGATTAGAGATGTTGAGTGTTTTTTCATATATTTCTTGGCCGTTAGTCAATCTTCTTTTAAAAAGTTTCTGTTCATGTCCTTTCCTCACTTTTTAATGGAGTTGTTTGATTTTATCTTGCTGATTTGCCTGAGTTCTTTATAGATTCTATTTATCAGCCCTTTATCAGATGTATCAGCATGCAAATATTTTCTCCCATTCTTTGAGTTGTTTATTCACTCTATGATTGTTTCTTTGGCTGTGCAGAAGTTTTTAATTTGATCAGATCCCATTTATTTATTTTTTTGTTGCTGTAATTGCTTTTGGGGTCTTTTTGATAAATTCTTTGCCTAGGCTGATGTCTATAAGAGTTTTTTCCAACATATTCTTCTAGAATTCCTAGGTTTTCATGCCTTGGGTTTAAGTCTGTTATCGATTGCAAGTTGATTTTTGTGATCCTGTTTCAGTCTTCTACATGTGGATATCCAATTTTCCCAACACCATTTAGTGAATAGGGATTCTTACAAATTTTATATTATTTACCAACATATTAGCACTACAAAATATTGGCTTTTTGGATTTCTGGGTTCATCAAAAATAAAAAGATAAGAGAACATTGGACTGATCAATACTTCCTGAGAGCAATACTCTTTTGGAGTTCTTTAAAAGCGACTTTTAAAATTGAAGTGAGCAATACAATGGAGAAAAGACAGTATTTCAACAAATGGTGCTGGAACAACTGAACATTCACATGGGAAATAACAAATATAGACAGAGATCTTATGCTTTTTACAAAAATTGACTTAAAATGAATCATAGACCTAAGTGTAAAATGCAAAACTATAAAGCTTCTAGAAAATAATGTAGAAGAAAATCTAAATGACTTTGAATATGGAGATAACTTTTTAGATACACCACCAAAGGCACAATCCATAAAAGAAATAATTGATAAGCTAAACTTCATTAAAATTAAAATCTACTTCTCTGTGAAAGACACTGTCAAGAAAATGAGAATACAAGCTACAGACAGGGAGAAAATATTTTGAAAAGACATAACTGATAAAGGATTGTCATCCAGAATATACAAGGAACTCTTAAAACTCAACAATAAGAAAACAAATAACCCAATTTTAAAATGGGAAAAGACCTAAACAGCTGCTTCACCTAAGAAGATATACAGGTGTCAAATAAGCACGTAAAAAGATGCTCAACATCCTATATTATTAGAGAATCGTAAATGTGAACAACGAGATACCACTGCACACCTATTAAAATGAATAAAATCCAAAATATTGACTACACGAAAGGCTGCTGAGGATGTATGTAGGACAAAGAGAACTCTCCTTCATTGCTGGTGGGAATGCAAACTTGTACAGCCACTTTGGAAGACAGTTTGACAGTTTCTTATAAAACTAAATGAACTCTTAACGCACATTCTCACTACCCTAAAAATGGCTCACCCATTTCTCCAAACCTGACCACTCTCAAACACCAGTTCCGGATTTTCAACACCTGCTGGAATTCCAACTGAGTGTCCTACAATCACTGCCAAGCTCCTATATCAAAAACCAAACTCACCACCTTCCCTCCAAAGTTAGTGTCTTTTTCTGTTTTTCTTCTCCCTCTTAATGACATCACCATTCTACAAGTAGCCACTCGATTTTTGAATAATCTTTTGCATCTAATCCTTCCCAACTACTGCTATCAACCCGCCCATATTCATGTCATTAATAACCTTGCCTGTATTACGGCAGTAATGATGCAGCCATTTTTAGTATCTTCCTTCCACAGTTCTTTCTTGATGTTTCTGCTACATTATTCTTAAAGCACAAATTTGAAATGGTTAACTGTTTTCCTACTCCCTAATCTTATCTGGCATATGTTCCTCTGTAATCTGGCCCAAATTTATCTTCCCAGATTTACATTTCTAAGGTATTCAATATTCCCTGCACATCTGCCCATCTGGGCATTTTGTTTCATGAGAGCTTCTTGGTATTATTCACTGCCAGGAAAATGTCTTTCCTTTAGCTGCTACACAAACGTCTTTATTCCTATACTTGCTATTCAGGGCCTAGAATATATTTTAAAATTTTAGCAGTTATTCGAGTGCAGACAATGAGACATCTTTCCTATACATTAGAAAAGACATTCAGTGCAGAGACATTTTGGAGTGTAGTGTGGTGTTGTGGATACTCATAGGCTCTGCAGTCAGCCTGTATTTGTTCAAATCTCACTTCCACCACTCACTTGGGCGAGTTTTTAAATTTTTCTATGAATCAGTATCATTATCTGTAAAATGGGGATAATGATATAACCAAACATTTGGTGTTGTTCTGAAGGTTGAAATTAATACATGGCTGTAATTAGCACTAAGTACCTATAAATAAAAGTCAATAAACGTAGCTGTTATTATTATTGTATTCTAGTGAGGGAACTCAGACAAGAAACAAGTAGTTATATAAGTAAACAGGTATCAGATAGTAACAAATGCTATGGGGAATTCTGAACTGAGTAAAGTGATTGATAGGAACGCTGGGTGAAGAGGCAATTATTATAGATTGAATGGTCAGGAAAGGCCTCTGAATAGGTAACATTGGAGCACTGACCGAAAATATCAAATATACTCAGTCCCCCAGAGATCCAAAGGCATGGCCTTCCAAGCAGACGGCCATGCAATGACCCTAAGTGGTGTCATTGAAAAACACAAAGGCTCAGCCCATGCCTGGGATTTTGCTGAGCAAAGGGAAGAGAGTAAAGAAATTAGATCAGGAAGATGAGCCAATCAACCCATTGCGTAGGGCATTGCAGGTCACCGTGAGGGGTTATGCATTCATTTCAAGGCAAAAGGGAAGCCTTTGAGTATTTTAAGAATGGGCATGGTATGATCACTATAACTGCTCTGCAGAGGGCAAGAGTGGAAGAGGGAAAATTAGTCAGCCACTGCAGTCAATCAGGCTGGAGAAGATGACACACCCTTGTCCTCTTTTCCAAGTATGCAAACTGTTCTTTTTGTTTTTTCAGAAGTGTACTTATTTGACTATAAGTGAGGTTGAGCATTAAGAATACTCAACATGAGATCTACCTCGTCTCAACAAATTAAGTGCACAATACCATATTGTGAACTATAGACACAATGTCATATAGCAGATCTCTAGAACTTATTCATCTTGCATAACTGAAACTTTATATCCATTGAACAACTTCACTGTCTTTTACTTAAAAAATACTCCTGTTTTACAAACTCCCCCGATGATCCTTAAAATTGCCATTTATCTACACTTTCCTTTTGGTACCCAACGTGTAATTACTAATTTGGGTTCACTTCTTCCTAAGTATCCCATAAACTCCTTGTGGGCAAGATTTATGTGATATGGACTTCTTTGTCTCAAAATTTGTGTTATAATTATCTGATGGAGAAAGTAATTTCATGTACCTATTGGAATCAAGTATTAAAGTGCTATAAAATATTAACAGCAAGGTATTTGACTTGCATTGATATATTTTTTCAATATTTATTTGAAAATTTAATTTTGCAGAGATAAAATGAGAGGAAGTAAGGAAACACACAATGCCTACTGAAATAAAGGATTATAAGTGAAGTAAAGACATCCACATTTTGAGGTTAAAAGAAGGTCAAATTAAGTACTTATTGATTTCTAAATCAGAGTCAAAATAAAAGAAAGCATACATTATTGAAGCTAAAAGTGCTGAGTGTTTTATAATGAAGACAACTAAATTGTTTTAGATTGAAAATCAAATTAAGCAGCTCAATTACTGCTATACTGTTCAGAAAATAAAAATAAATAAAACAGAATAGGACATGGTCAAATGAGGTAGTTACATAACCAATAAAGTAGAGAAAATAAAATAAATACATGCTCTATTTAATGCAACTGAGCTGTAAATCAGATATCCTCTGATTTATGACATTCATACAAAAGGAATAATATGAGTAAGGGTAGAGAGATTTAGTGGAACTTCAGAAAAGAGCAGCCAGTTCTTTACTTTGCAATAGAATGGTTTCATACTCAAACTCTTTAAATTTTTATATGTTGGTTCATTAATTTTTTTAGCATGACAGGAAGGATCAATGTTTATAAAATAAGATCTTCCTAAAGAGAAATAAAAAGACCATTTCTTCATGAGGAAATTATAACTACATTAAAAAGATGAGATGTTTTTCTACTTAAAAATGTTCCTTAAAATTATAAAATTTTTTGCTGAAGAATATTAACTTGATCAATACTGATAAATATAAGATGTATTTAGCAGTCTAGAAAAGTCTTTACAAAATGATTTTTTTTATTTCAGCATATTATGGGGGTACAAATATTTTTATTTTAGAAATTTATGATTGAGTATATGTACATATATGTGTACATATGTATAAATCCCACACACAAATATTATTGCAAGTTTATAAAAATAAAATACATATAAAACTGGCAGATGATAGTCATTCTGACAAGATAGTAAGGCAGTAGGTGAATTTTTTTAATTCTCTAATTTTTATAAAAAATAAAATTTAAAATAACATTTTTTCACTTGGTAGACTACACACACCTCTTAATGCCTTCATTAGTTTTTAAAGAACAAAATCCATTGTAGAGATCCCTCTATATTCTACTGTAATCTTCAATCATGTTTATAATCTTGTGAAGAATAAAAAACATAGTGAAAAAAGTTGGAAGTCAAGCTTTATATAATGTACTTTTCTTATCTATTATAACTTTACTAGAGCAAGTATAAAAGAAACACATATTTAAAACTTTATTTCAATGGAAAAGTAGTTTGAGAACTTTAATAGTATGTACTTAATTGGCCTGCTAAGGCAAGGAATAGGCAATATCTAAATGCAGTTTGAGATTACAGCCTAAAATCTTGAAGTCTACATGATTCAGCAGCTCACTTTGCATAGCCTTCTCTGGTCATTATCAAGAGCCCTCCATCCAATTTGCTCGGCAATTGGCATTTGTTATCTCCTATTATAGATAGTTATGGAAATTTTTGTTGGACTGCTTCCCTCTCATACTGATAAACACTTTATTCTCCCCACTCCATTATATTCTTTTTCTGGGAATTTTCTGGAGCATAAGCAGAAAGATCAGATATGTTTATCCTTTGATGAGGGTCAGAGGAAAGTTGTAGTTTTCCAAAGTTCAGTTGATTACCATAGTTGAGGGCTTTCTGTAAAGTGTGTTACATAGTGAGGCTTTATCTGCTGTCAGAACAAAAGTTTCTCAGAGAAAACTCCTTAGGAAATTGTAGGAGTCTTGGTATTTACTGTGATCTTCCTTTTAAGAAGTGACTTAGACAAAAAGAGGTCATAAGCTATACAGTCTAAGTCTTTAAATTTTAAATTGTGATTCTAATGGCCATTTCTTCTTTCATGTAAGCAAATGAAAAATAGTTTTTACGTTCTAAAGGCACAAAGGGACTGCATGACATGAGCAGAGTGTATAAATTTACGGTGCGTTGCAGCATTTCCTTCCTCTGGATTCATGCTCCTGTTTCCTCTGGATTCACGATCCTGTTCCCTCCTGCTGCTGCTCCTCTTCCTTGCCTACTACGTACTTTGGGGCATTTCTTGGTGCTGGCCCCAGAGGCTTTTTCCTAATTTTATTCTTGCTTACTGGTGATCTATCCATTCCATAATTTCACCAAGATGCCTCACAAACACCTTCAACTCAGTATACCTAAAACGTGAAACATTATTTCTTACTCAAGCCATTCATCTCTCTATTTCATACCATAAATGTAGTCATCCGGATTACAGCTCTTGGAACTGTCTCTTTCTCTCCCACCATTTCACTCTCTCCATCTTGCTTGTCATTGTATTTGCTCTCTAAATATCACTCTGTCACCTCTCCATCATTATCACTTTACTGAAGTTTCTTACCCTTACTACCTTAGACTACTCTGAGTCATAACTGACCATTCTGCTGATAATAAAAAAGCTTTTCAACTTTACAACAGAGCTTTTTCACAGTCAGCAGAGAGATATGCCTGCCTAATACATTAATCTGAATGTCATTTTCCTGCTGAAAGTCCTTGATGGTTGCCCATTGCAAACTGCATTTCATGGTGCATGAGTCCTCAATAATCCGACTCCTAACTTCAAGCTCTATCTTTTTGAGTTTATTACCAACTTTGCTCTCCCCTAATGTATCTTGCTGCAAGGCTTATAAAGGGAAGAATCTAATCATAACTCCACCACACAAATTCCTGGAGTAGCACATCTGAATAGCCTAATCACGGTCAGCGTGTGCAGCGAATGCAATACCTCCCAACTGAATCAAATGAAAAAACTGCATTTCCAATAAAGGATACTGGAAGCTCTTAGAGAGAAAAAATTAATAGGCAGCCAATTGTAAACAAAGTGTTTATGGCTAAAGAAAGCAAGAAAAAAGAAAAAAAATAGCACATAAAGGAGCCCCAATAAGTCTGGCAACAGACTCCTCAGTAGAAACCTTACAGGCCAAGAGAGAGTAGCATAGTATATTCAAAGTGCTGAAGAAAAAAGACCTTAACCCTAGAATATTATATTCTGAAAAATATCCTTCAAATATGAAGGAGAAATAAAAACTTTCCATGTCCTACAAGAAATGCTAAAAGGAATTCTTCAATCTGAAAGAAAAGGATGTTAATGAACAGTAAGAAATCATCTGATGGTATACAACTCACCAGTAACAGTAAGGACACAAATAGAGATTATTCTAATGCTGTAATTTTTGTGGGGTATAAACCAATTATATCTTGAGTAGGAATACTAAAAGGCAAATGTATCAAAATTAATTATACAGCTTTTTGAGAAAGATGGTACAAATAGTATACTTTCCATGTTTGATGGAAACAACAAATTGTTAAAAAGTGAGGAAGGATGGAGTTAAAAGGCAGAATTTATGTTAGATTTCTCTTTGTTTATTTCCTTATTTGTTTGCTTTATTTTGTTTAAAATTATTGATGATAAAATGTTTTTTGCAAGCCTCATTGTAACCTGAAATCAAAAAAACCTACAATAGATACACAAATAGTAAAAAGCAAGAAATTAAAGCACATTACCAGAGAAAATCAATTTTAACAAAGGAAGATAGTAAGGAAGGAAGAGAGAAAAACAAAACAACCATAAATCAAATAACAACATGGTAAAAGTAAGTCCTTACTTATCAATAATAACATTGAATGTGAATAGATTAAACTCTCCAATCAAAAGACATATAGTGGCTGAATGGATTAAAAAAACAAAAGCCAACTATAGGTTGTCTGTAAGAAACTCTTATCACCTGACACACACAGACTGAAAATAAAGGGATGGAAAAACACATTCCATATAAATGGAAACCAAAAAAGAATAGGATTAGCTATACTTCTATCAGATAAAATAGATTTCAAGACAAAAAGTGTGAAAAGAGACAAAGAAGGTCATTATATAATGGTCAAGGGGCCAATTCAGGAAGAGAATATAACAATTCCAATTATATATGCACTCAACACTGGAGCACCAAGATATACAAAGCAAATATTATCAGAGATAAAGAGCGAGGTAGACTCCAATACGATAATAGTTGGAGACCTCAACACTCCACAGTCAGCATTGGACAGATCATCCAGACAATATTGCAACAAAGAAACACTGGACTTAATCTAAACTATAGACCAAATGGACCAAACAGATATTTACAGAATGTTTTATCCAACAGCAGCAGAACACACCTTCTTCTCCTTACCTCACAAATCACTCTCAAGGATAGACCATATATTAGGCCACAAAACTAGTCTTAAAACATTTTTAAAAATTGAAATCATACCAAGTATTTTTTTCTGACCACAATGGAATAAAACTAGACAAGAGAAACATTGGAGAAAATATACAAACACCTAGAAATTAACCAATGTGCTCCTGAATGACTAGTGGGTCAGTGAAGAGATTAAGAAGGAAATTAAAAAGTTTCTTGAAACAAATGAAAATGAAAACACAACATATCAAAACCTATGGGATATAGCAAAAGCAGTAACAAGAGAAAAATTTATAGCAATACGTGCCTGCATCAAAAAAAGAGAAGAGTTTTAAATAAACAACCTAACGATGCATCTCAAAGAACAAGAAAAACAAGAGCAAACCAAACCCAAAGTTAGTAGAAGAAAAGATACAATAAAGATCAGAGCAGAAATAAATGAAATTGAACCTAAAAAATACAAAAGATCAGTAAAACAAAAAGTGGGCTTTTTGAAATAAAATTGACACACCAATGGCCAGACTAAGAAAAAAAACAGAACATTCAAATATATACAATCAGAGATGAAAAAGGAGACAATACAAATGATACTGCAGAAACCCAAAAGATAATTAGAGTCTATTGTGAGCAACTATATGCCAATAAATTGGACAACCTAGAAGAACCAGATAAATTTCTAGACAAGTACATGCAACCTACCAAGATAAAACAAGGAAGAAATCCAAAACCTGAATAAACCAATAAGAAATAACAAGATAAAAATAGTAATAAAAAGTCCCCCATCAAAGAAAAGCCCAGGACCTGACGGCATCACATTTGAATTCTTCCAAGCATTCCAAAAACTAATACCAATCCTACTTAAATGATTCCAAAAAATCATGGAGGAGGGAATACTACTCCCAAATCCATTCTACAAGGTCTGTATCACCCTGATATCAAAACGAGACCAAGACACAACAAAAAAGAAAACTATAGGCCAATATCTCTGATGAGCATACATGCAAATATACTCAACAAAATACTAGCAAACTGAATTCCACAACCCATTAAAAAGATTATTTATTATGAGCAGGTGGGATTCATCCCAGGGATGAAGGATTGTTGAACATACATAAATCAGTCAATGTGATACATCATATCAACAGAAGGAAGAACAAAAATCATGTGATCATTTCAATTGATGCTGGAAAAGCATTTAATAAAATTCAACATTCCTTCATGATCAAAATCTCAAAAAACTAGGTATAGAAGGATCTTACCTAACATGATAAAAGCCATACATGACAGACTCAGAGTATCATACTGAATGGGGAACAACTGAGGGTATTTCCTCTAAGATGTGGAACAAGACAAAGATGCCCACTTTCACCACTCTTATTCAATATACTATTGAAAGTTCTAGTCAGAGCAATGAGACAAAAGAAAGAAAGAAAGAGCATCCAAATTGTAATAGAACAAGTCAAATTATCCTTATCAGCAGGCAATATGCTCCTATATCAAGAGAAAACTGAAGACTCAAAAAAAAAAAAAAAACCACCTGTTAGAACTGATAAATAAATTCAGTAAAGTGGTAGGATACAAAATTAAAATACAAAAAATCAGTAGCATTTCTATATGCCAAAAGTAAACAATCTGAAAAAGAAACCAAGAAAGTAATCTCATTTACAATATCTACAAATAAAATAAAATACCTAGGAATAAACTTAACCAAAGAAGCAAAAAATCTCTATAATGAAAACTAAAAAACACTGATGAAAGAAATTGAAGAGGACATAAAAAAATGGAAAGATATGCCATGCTCATGAATTGGAAGAATAAATATTATTAAAATATCCATACTACTCAAAGCAATCTACAGATTCGATATAATCCCCACCAAAATACCCATGACATTCCTCACAGAAATAGAAAAAATAATTCTAAAATTTATGTGGAATCACAAAAGACCCAGAATAGACAAAGCCTATCTGGGCAAAAGAACAAAACTGGAGGAATCACATTACCTGATTTCAAATTATACTACGGAGCTACTACCAAAACAGCATGGTACTAGCATAGCAACAGACACACAGATCAATGAAACAGAATAGAGAACCCAGAAATAAATCCACACATCTATAGTGAACTTATCTTTAGAAAAGTTGCCAAGAACATACAGTGGGGAAAGGACAGTTTCTTCAATAAATGGTGCTGGGAAAATTGGACATCCATATGCAGAAGAATAAAACTAAGGACCTTATCTCTTGCCATATGCAAAAATCAAATCAAAATAGATTAAAAAATTAAATCTAAGACCTGAAACTAAGAAACTCCTAAAAGAAAGCGTTGGGGAAATGCTTCAGGACATTGGTCTGAGCAAGGACGTCTTGAGTAATACCCTGACAGCACAGACAACGAAAGCAAAATTGGACAAATAGGATTCATCAAACTAAAAAGCTTCTGCACAGAAAAAGAAACCATCAACAAAATGAAGAGACAACCCATAGAATGGGAGAAAATATTTAAAAACTACCCATCTGGCAAGGGATTAATCAATAGAATATATAAGGAGCTCCAACAAGTCAATAGGAAAAAAATCAAATAATCTGATTAAAAATTGGGAAAAGGATCTGAATAGACATTTTTTTTTTAACAGAACACATACAAATGGCCAACAGGTAAATGAAAAAAAATGTTCAACATTGTTAGTTCTCAGAAAAATGCAAATCAAAACTACAATGAGATGTCATCTCACCCCAGTTTAAATGGCTTTTATCCAAAAGACAGGCAGTAATGAATGCTGGCAAGGATGTGGAGAAAGAGGAACCCTCATATACTGTTGGTGGGAATGTAAATTAGTACAGCTACTATGTAGAACAATTTGGAGGTTTTTCAAAAAACTAAAAATAGAACTACCATGTGGCCTAGCAATCCCACTGCTGGGTATATATCCAAAGGAGGGGAATTCAGTACATCAAAAATATATTTGCACTTCCATGTTTATTCCAGCACTATTCACAGATTTGGAATAAACCTAAGTGTCCAGTGGATGCATGGATAATGAAATTGTGGTATGTATACACAATGGAATATATTACAGCCATAAAAAAGAATGAAATCCTGCCATTTGCAACAACATGGATAGAACCAGAGAACTGTATTTTAAGTGAAATAAGCCAAGCACAGAAAGACAAATCTCACAGATTCTCACTCATGTGTGAGAGTTAAATATTAAAAACAATTAATCTCATGGACACAGAGTTTAGAATGATGGTTACTAGAGATTGGGAAGTTTAACAGCAAGAGGGGGGTAAAATGGTGACGGTTAATGGGTTCAAAAGTATAGTTAGACCGATAGAATAAACAATATTTGATAGCAAAACAAAGTGACTATAATCAACAATAAGTTAGGATATACTTTAAAATAACTAAAGGAGTGCAATTGGAATGTTCCTAACACAAAGAAAAGATAAATGCCTGGGGCAGTGTATACTCTAATTAGCCTGATTTGATTAATTCACACTGTATACCTGCATCAAAACATCCTATGTAGCCTATAGAGATATACAACTATTCTGTTCCATAATAATTAAAAATAAAATAAAATTTAAAAATTAAAAAAGTCATGTGTAAATGCTATGTTATAGTTTTCAAATAGAAAAAAATCAAACATAAAGTGTATACAAATCAAATTCCAACTATTTGAAAAATTAACTGAATAAAACGAAATGAAAAGATGCATGCTTAATGTTAACAACAGTGCCTTGGACTTCTAATATGGGTATTTTCTGACCAACTACTTAAACACACTTTTCTTTTCCAAACTTATAAGGAAGGACAAGTAAAGAACAGAAGTCAAAAGAAACAAAATGTGCAAATGTATTTTCAATCGGGTGATCGTATTATCCAATGTACAATGATTGAAAATTTTGGAAACTGGAGAGAGAACAGAATGGATGCTAGATTCCATTTTCAAAAATTGATTTGAAATAACAAGGAAAAAGAAGAAAAGAATTGAAAGAAAGAGGAATTTTCAAATGAATAGGGATTTTCTTTAGTTCTATTTTCAATTCCTTAATTATTTGCTAACATATTTGGTTTCCATTGCAATCAGTAAACATAGAAGCAGAAGATAAAGAAATTTGTGAGGTCAAGATAATTGGGTATACCTCCTCCTACTCTTCATCTTCAATGTAAAAATAAAGAATAAACTACAGAGTTGCATAAAAACAATTTTACTGAGAACCTGAAAAATTAGAGTCACTAGTCAGAGCTTATGCAGTAGCTTGAAAGTGTTTCCCTCCATAATTTAATTGAGAATTTCTTATTATGTCAAATTGAATATCATCCTCTTAGCCTAGAATCATATCCATATCAAAGTTCTGCTCAGGAATTAATAATTATTAGTGATCTCTTTCAGACCAGATATAAAGGAAAGTGAAAATCTCCTCCCCTCTACACATTCACTTCTTTCTCTCCTCCCTGCCTCTTTGTATCAGGAAACATGATATAAGGATTTAATTCAGGTCAATCTCTTACTAATCCACAGCGTGAAGCAGAAAGCAGCATTGCTGAGGGGTCTGTACCAGTATTTAAGCTTGCTTAATTTTCCAGTAAGCTTTAATATCATCGCCTAAGACCTAAGAATCAATAACGAGGGGCTCATCTTCATAAAGTCACTTGAAAAGTAAGTCTCTTTGCCAGTGAGATATTTTTCAGTGGCCTTCCCACCCACTCTATCATGGAAAAGCACATTTGCCATCTTTGCCTTCTTCAGAATAGAAGCAAATGCTTTATGTCAGAGCTCTGTGCACCAGAAGTTTACTTTTTTCAACTGAGCTACATTTAGGGCCAAAAACACACACACGAAATAGAAATGGGATTTCATTTTTCTCAGTTATCAAGAAAATGAAATAAATTATATGCTTCATAAATACTATCATTGGCTTTGGGAACTATTTGTCCTGTGGTACAATATCAAACATGCACAACATAAGTTGAACACTGTTATATCTAGAAGTTAGATTTAGTGGTGAGTTGTTTATAAATAGATCATATTTTAACAGAGTGTTGCAGGGCTTTTTGTTTGCACGTTTGCTTTTAACCAATGTCTAACTGTGGTTTTTGTAAACCATTAGGGAAATATCTTTTCATTTTAAAGAACTACAGTATTCTCAAGAAAATTAATTACACTTTAAATTTTAAAAATACATTTGAATGTACACACACACACACACACACACATGCATACACGTAATTCTTGTCTTTTTAGAGAGAAAAGAAAAAAATATTAAAACCTAAAGAGTCACAGCAATATTCTAATAAGCCTGAGCTCTAGCCCCACTAGCATTAGCAGGTCATTTATGATTTGTCAGAAAATGATGCTATCCTATATAGAGAAAATCACCCAATTAAATTGATGTTTCACAAATAACAGATGGCCTTCAATTATTTTTCCGGGAAAGGCCTCATGAAAACAAACGTTAGAATCTAGCACAATTTGTAGGCTCCATTCATTATATTTTATTATTCCATAGGTCTATGTTTTGTAAGACATGATTGAAATAAAGATATTTACTTATAATTCAAATATATATCATATTGCATGATAACATGAATATAGTTTACAAATAAATATACAAATGTTGGAGTGTTCTTTGTTCCTCTTCTCTTCTGCTTCCTGACAGGGATGAAGACCAAAAAATTTGGAAACAATACATGAGTGCACAACGAACTGCTGGAGTAAGAGGCCCTGGAAAATATGATATTCGGGAAGAGAAAGGAGCAAACATATGGGATCAAGGAAGATCCCAATGAGGAATCAGCAAACAATTAAGCAAAAATTCATCAACTTCAAAATTTTATATAAGGCCAACCCATCAACTACTTTTTAAAAAAGTGATCACTATAAATTGTAATGCTCCTACTTATTCTTAAACTCTTTCCTAGAACTGTGCTAAAACATTTATTTTTGGCAGTTCTTTGAAATGAAATCAGTTGTAATGATTTTATTAAACAGTAATCATACCTACAAAGCCTTAATGGGATAGACGCTTAGCAAGCATTGATTAACCTTAATGGTTATCTAAATGTACTATGGACTTTAAAACAAATGACCTTCATATGTGTATTATTTCAATATATGGTTGTATACAATTCTAGACTTCAGTCTTTTTACTGTATTCCTAGTATTGTGCCAAAATTACTGTTGAGCCTAATATAATGTTCATTAAATTTTAATATTTAGTAAAAAATATCCATCCTTCCACTTTTCTTTAAAAAAGTATATTGGCATTTCTCCTGCATTTATTCCTCCATATGAACTTCAAAATAATTTTGTAAAGCTGTCTGCAGAAATCCATCGGTACTGTGGTTGCAATTGTGTAACACTTTCATATTAATTGGGAAGGAATTTCCATTTTTATAACATCAAAATTTCCATCTAGAATGCATCATATTTTGCTATGTACTTTATGCAGACCTTGCTTTGGTTTTCAACAAAAATGCGTAATTTTCTTCATTTAGGTCTTGTTTTTTTCTTGTTAAATTATCATTATATATTTTATGTGTTTATCATTATTGGGGCTTTTTGTAGCTAATGAGAAAGGGAGGTCTTGTTTTCTTTTCTATGTTGCTTAGCTATTTCAAAAATAAATAAAAAAAAGCAAAAGTCCTGTATTCTAATCTCCCCCAATCTCCTTCTCACTTACTGGAAGGAACCACTTTAACTGTTTCTGTTTTTTTATTTTTCTTTATTGAAGTACACACATTACTTTGATGCAAAATAAATTGCTTCAACCTCACACATGTACTTTTACATCACTTTCTTTACTCTTCCCATTTGCACTTTAGAGATCTTGTGAAATAAATTTTGCATTAGAAAAACACTATTTAACTATGTGAATGGTGTCTTCACATGTTTTTAAAACATTTCAATTTTCCTTCCTGATGTTGTCTGAATGTTATTATACTGTTTTTGAGGAAACTGCAAGCAAGCACCAAAGCTACAGTTGTAGCTTGATACTTAGATTGCATTTTAAGGTTCATAGATTTTACCTACATCATTAAATGAAAATAAAGATCTAAATCATTAGATGAATATAAAACCTATAAATTATATTCACAATTAAGAAATGAAAACAAATGAAAAAAATTTATTTCAACTCTGAAGTGAACATAGTAGTAAAATTCAGCCACCTAGCAAACTTTCCCATTAACGTTAATATTTTGCTCTATCCTGTTAGGTTTTATAGGTATATAATCATAGCATCTGTAGTATGGTTTAAAATGTATACTAGAATAACACTGCTGAATTTCCACTCAAGGTAGTATTTAAATGTAAATAACAATTTTAATGGGTGGCAGATAATGTTTTTTGACTTCTGATTTGACTTGTAGGTCTGAAAAATCTCTAAAAGAAGTCAATTATAGATAATATTATTTTGGGCAAACTATAGTTAGACTTCCCAATCTGAGAATTACCTTAACTAGAAATTTTATGCCAATCAAAACAACTCATTGACTAGTTAAATATATATATGTGTGTGTATGTATAAGTAAAAATATATACACACCTCATAAATGTCTTTTGTTTACTTTCTTACCTTTTTTCTCTAATAAAAATACAAAATTTTGCTTTTAAATTATCTGATTCATATTTCATAATACTGATATTAATTATGGATAACACATTTAAGTCACATGATATTTTGTTTGGCAACTTAATTTCTACATATTCATTTTGCTTTTTCAATTTTAATTTTCTAACAGTAGATGCTTATGGAATTTCACATAATTAAAATGATAAATTACTTTATAAATTAAAAACTGAACATCATTCTCAGCCTCTGAATGGTCCTGGAAAATAGCTATTTTAACTGATTTAAATTTTAACATAATTAATATAGAGCCATCTAATTGTATTTAATTGGGAATATTTCTTAAGAAACTAATGATTTTTCAATAATTTATATAAGAAAATTTAACTCAGCCATCTAGACCTCCATTTTACACTAAAAAGTCTGAAACATAAGACATTGTGCAAAATGTGAAGGCAGAGAAGTTCAAGACAGGGCAGAGGCATTGATCAGAACTAATGTACAGTTAGGATAACAAATGTGTATAGGATTCACCTAACTTTCTTTGTTTTATTAAGATGGACAGAAAAGAGCATGATGATTAGCACCATCTTCTTACTCCTGTCATAGATTTATCTTTCATTTATGTATTTTTAACTTTTTATAGAAATAAAACAAGCATTACAAAAGTGTGTTCAAATTATGTGTTTTTGATGAATATTCAAGCACACCTGTGTCACCATTATTTAGGTGATTTGAGCAATATTTTCACTTTTTAAAAACACAAGGATGGAACTGATATATATGAATATATTGTTACGTTATTAATCTGTAATTTCAGTATATAACTGATAAATCAGATGATCTTCTTTAAATTAGTTCATTCATTTTGGCAAATCAAGAATAATACCATGCACATATATTAACAATCATATCCATATTATTTGGGAAAATAATACTCTATGAAGGTTGAGTATTAAACATTTTAGCAAATAATTTTTAAAAATATCTTTCCTTCCTATTTCCCTATTTAATATACACATTTTTTGGTTTAAAGTTGAGAATCTAGTTGAACAACTTTTATGATCACCATCACAAAAAAAAGAATCATTTTGTTTTAGCTGCAGGAATGGTTAGAATAAGCATATGGATTTGAACAAATAAGCTCTTTAGTTTCTAATGGAGAAAATTCTACAGCACTAAGGTCCTTTTTATTTGTGACTTACTATGATACATTGTTTTTATTTATATTAATTTTAGACTACATCATGTTCCAAATTATATTACTTCATAACTGTATCAGGAAAATATTAGTGCTTAGTTAATAAAGCTATCACATTCTGCATAACAAGAAAAACTAATAATGTATTTAATTAGAAAATAAACACTTTATATTCTAAGAGGTTTCATCAATTTTTTTAACTAAAAAAGTATACCTGCAGTATAAATGCACTCATACATTAGACCATATTCCTGATTGTCTTCCTAAACATTCAATTGTATTGTTTATTGACAGGAAAAGAAACAAATATCATCTGGGGGTTTATCTCTCATAGAAAAAGTTCCTACACATATTGAAACAATTTGCTTTTCAATTAATTATCATATACAAAACTAGACCCAATTTACATAATGCAGGAAGATTTTTTGTTCTATGAGAAAACATTATAGAATTAGAGATTTTAAGAGCTGGATGTGACTATAGAGAAAACGCCAGTTTATTTGTTACAATTATCGAAGCTCAAGAGTACACAGTTATTAATGATCAGCAGCAGAACTATGGATTTTGCTACTATAGTGCAAATATTTTAAAATAACACAGAATGAAGCTCTCCTGCCCATACATTGAGATATAAAAAACCTTTGAAACTGGCTAATTTAACCACAGGTGTATAAGGTACCGGCTCCCCTGTGTCTATCTAGGGAGGAAGTACAGACACCCAGGGGAGGAAGGGAGAGGAGCACGTGAGATCAGCCTAGAAGTAAGGACTGCAGGAGTCAAGACCAGCTCCTTGCTCTAGAGTAATTCAGAAAATTATGTTGCTATCAACAGATTTTTCCATCGTGGAAAATAAATACATTGAAATATTATTCAGCCTTTCAAAAGTAGGAAATTCTGCATTTGCAGCAACATAGATGAACATATAGGACATCACGCTAAGTGAAATAAGCCAGTCTCAGAAGCACATATAGTGCATGATTCCACTTACACAAGGTATTTTCAATAGGCAAATTGACAGAAGCAGAGAATAGAATGGCTGTTCCCAGAGACGGGAAGAGAGACATGGGGAATTTGTTTTCAATGAGTATAAAGTTTCAGTTATGCAGGATGAGTAAGTCTTAGTTAGAGATCTACTGTACAACATAATACCTATAGTTAACAATACAGATTTGTGTACTTTAATGTATGTTAAGAGGATAGATCTCATGCTAAGAGTTCTTACAAACAAAACAAAACAAAAAAAACACAAGGAAATTTCTGGAGGTGATACATATGTTTAGAACCTTGGTTGTGGTGATGGTATCAGGGTCTATGTATATGTCCAAACTCATCAAGACACATTAAATGTGTGCCATTTTTGCATATTCATTATACCCCAATAAAGCTAAAAGAATAAAATAAGTTATGTTTTGCTGGATGTGATACCAGGTGTCTATACTGCTTCATAACTTTTTTTTAACTGAGGCCTACTCTTTTCCAAAGACCAGAGTAAGTCCTTCACATACATTATTGTACACTATTTCACCTAATGCTGCTGACAGAAAATCTGTGAAGTATACATGGGTGAATTGAAGCATAGAGAGCTTAAAAAACTTGTCCAAGGTAACAATTCTAGAAAGTGACAGAAAGAGGATTTTAGTTCCGGTGAATCTGAGTTCAGAATTTCCATCACCCCTCAAAATATCATGAATTCTATAGTGGAGTGCACATTATTGAGAGAGTTAAATTTTTAAATTGTCATATAAAAGATTAATATACATGACTTCAAATATGTAAAAGATTTTTTTAAAGAATTGGAAAAATGAGTAAATTTTGTTTAGATTTGGAAAATGACTAGCTTTAAAGATTTTCTTTTGTACCAGAGGAAAAACAAGTCAAACAACAACAAAAACAATGACAAAAATCCGGAACAGTGGCAAAAAAAGACAGGAATTCTGTAAGTTATAATTATGTTTTTCTAACTTCTTCAAGAGAAATAATTTTAAAAGTCTGTGATATTATGACATGGTGTACTGTTCTAATTAAGCAAAACTTACTAAAAAATGAAAGTAACACATATTTAAGAATATATATGCATACTCTCATATAGTTATTAGGAATACCTTTAAGTCAGTTCACATAAATGATATTAGTGTTATTTTTACAAAATAAAGATTTCTCATATCAGTCAGTATTTCAGTATGATTTTTAAAGTCATTTACTATTGACAGCTTTTCTGCCTGTTTTGTGGGATGCAACAATCTCTAATCACAACACAGCTTTTATGCTCTTCACAAAACTTTTCTGTCTCAAAGAATGACAGTTTGTTTTCTCAAGGCAGTTCCTGTTTTTAAAACACGAGAATCTTTTCAACTGTGTTATTTCCTTGCTCCATACCTAAGAAATCATTCAAAATTTGTTTTCTTCCTAAATCAGAGTTCCTAAGGCTTAAGTTCCTTTAACAGTGATGTAGGCATGGCCTCTGCGTTGTCATCACTCGTGGATTTCATATAAACGCATAAATTTGGGCCTCACTACTATACTATTAAATTAAAATGTGTTGGAGTTGGGAAAAGGGATGAGAATTTTGAACATTTTCTCACATGCTTCTGATGCAGACAAAAGTTTTAGAAACACCACTTGTGTGTAGGAGGCCTTGAAATTGTGGACCTGAGATTTTGACCTGTGATCACTGCACCGTGGGAAAGCGAAAGAGGGACACAATAAGAAAGGTCTCTGGATCTTGTGGGGAAATAAGCTCATTTGGATTTAAAGATAAGTAGAATACATAACAAGGTAAGATAGAGGGAGAGAGGCTCAGTTAAGAGTGGGGTGGGAAATAAGTTATTTATTCTAGTCTGCTCTGCCCAATCCGTATAAAAATGTACAGATTTTCTCCAATCTGTAAAAAAAATAATAATTTTAGTGTATATATATCTGTCAAATTACTTGTTTTATAATGCCTAGCACTTATGAAATGCTTATTAAATATTTCCAATAATATGCATTCTTTCATTCATCCATCCAGCCATCCATGCATTCAGCAGATAACTGCATCCTAAACTGTGCCAAACTGTGTGCTATGTTTTCAAAAAACAAAGAAGATGAAATCTACATATGGCATCTCTCCCATTAGGGAGCTCAGAGTCTTGTAAAGAATACAGATACTAGTCAATTAAACATATATGACATAACATCTGTGATAAATATAGAAAAGGAGAGATAGATGGAGTTAAGAGAATATGTAACAAGATAATTTGATATGGAGAGGGAAATAAATATTTTCCTGAAGAATCTGAAGGAAGATTAGGAGTTAAGAGGGTGGGGACAGGCCCTTTTAGACAAAGAGAATGGCATATTCATGGGCCTTGGGGTGGGTTACTACAGGTGCCTCTTTTGTTTGGGTGACCAGTCTGGTTGGGTATTTTATCTTTAATTGTCACTATGCTTTCCATTAGAAATTTTCATCGATATTTTATAGTTGAGAAAGGGAGGGTTAGAAAAGTTAAGTATTTAAGCAAAGTCACATGAAACATAGCAAATAATAGCCCCAGAAGTAGCAATTCCATCAGTTCTGTTTCAAAGTCTATCTTTTGTTCAGCATTTGGGCATAAATGTGTTTCACGGTATAGATGATGGTAAAAGCCTCTCCAGAATTAATAGGAGAGTTAGATATCAGGAAGCAACTAGATCTATTAGACTGGGAGAGAGGAGACAAGGAGAAAAGAACAGTGAAGTGGATCATGTCCCCTTAAAGATCAATATTTTGCTTTGTGCACAGATATACATATGTATGATGACATATAAGTAGAATCTATGGGGCTCTTTATTTTCTACATGGCTATGCTAGATAAGAATCCACCTTAACATAAACCAATAGTACTTAGTGGAATCTTTAATTCAACACAGTGTTTCTCAACTGCAACTATACTTTAGAATTACTTGCTGAGTTTTTTGAAAATATATCAATGCCAGGTATATTCCCCCAAAACCATCTATTGTTCTAGGTGAGGTGGAGTCTGGATATCAATATTCTCCAGAACTTCCTTTGTAAATCTAATGTGTATCTTGGGATAAAAACCAGTGTTCTATCACATGTCGTACAATGTAGATTAAAAGATCTTAGTTTATGTCATCTATTGATGAACAGAAATGACGGCAAATTCAGTTTTAGACACTTTGTGGTTTGAGTAATTGTAAGATAATTAAATTATCTTGCCCAGGAAGCAATTAGAGATATTAGAGGTTATTAAAATTATTTTGGTTTATATTTTTTATTTCAGAATTCTAAATGAATATTTATTAAATAGATTAAATTATATTTACAACATATCTGTTGCTTTGTCACTACGGACTATCAGGAAACAGAATTTCTTTGTAATTATTATTCATTTTATTCCAAATTGAAAAAATGAAGATTTTAAATATATGTTTGGGAATTCTTTCCTTCTAAGTTGAGATCTTTAGGCACAATATTATATAACAAGTAGAATTCTCTTTCTGTGGGTTCTTGGACTTAAATACTTAATACTAAGTATTAAGAGAAAGACGGTAGATTTCTTTCCTATTTTCCTGAAAATACATGCTCAGCTAGATTTGTGATGAGCTCCAAAATTATTAGTTTTTTATAGACAACATATAAAACATTTCTTGATATATATGAATGTTTAGAAAAAAATCTAAGTTTCAAGCCTAACTATAATTGAAATTTTGGTTACTTAAAATATTTTTGGCGATTTGTTAAACGTGCTACACAAAGTGCTATTTATGTAGTGTTACAATCTGCATGGATTAAATTGACCACAACAATGTTTATTTACAACTAATATATTACATCTTTATAAAATCATGTGACTTTCAATTCCTAGCTAATGATTAACATATTATATTCTTCTCTTTCTCAAAGGAAATGTAAACCAGGATTATGCCACCCCTAATGCTTTAAATATTGTGACTGAATTTTAAACACTGCCTTTATTTGTTTAATGAGCTGCTTGGTACTATTCAGTCCCCACACCTGAGGCCTCTCAGTCCCCATCTGCAGACTGAGCCCCCCTTGGTTGAATGGGATGGTGGAAAAGTAATACTTAGAAGATCTAAACACATTCGGTGACTTCATAAAGAACAGCATTAATCCTGGTAATGGATATGTTTCCTTTTTCATCATCTTTAAACCCTCATATTTTCTTCCAATTCTAGGAATTGCGTAAAAAGCTGAAACCTTTTATTGGTTCCCCATTGAGAGCTGTAATCAAACGAGGGCCTATCTCATAGTCACTATGTCTGGGACACCAACATACACGGGACTGCTTGAACTTCTAATCCTGACCTCAAGTCCCCTGACGTTTGGCCCATACATCCAGACTTCTTCCTCTTATTTACTACTGAAGACTTCTCCATTCATGTTCCCAATGCAGTAATATATTTATATTTCTTCTCATTCCAAAAGGGATTTGAAGGATATGGGGATTGTCTCTTTTCTGTATTCCATTGACTAATCCCATATTGATCAAAATACTAAGTGAAATATTATGCTTTATTTATTATTATGAGCATTTACCGAAATACCATAATGTGATAATATATTACCTGGTTTTACCCAATAAAAGTATATTTACTTGTTATTTTACTTGTGGCTACAATTCCAAAAATGTCCACAGATTTTTAATGGTCTGATATTGTAATACTCTAATTAGGGAAATTCTTTAACACCTCCTGAAAGATTCTTCAGAGAATATAATTCTTTATATTATGCACAGATGAAAAGATTTGTTAATTATTTTTATTCATTCATATCTCATTATATGATTTTGAAATGTCAGCTAGAAACCTATCATGTAAAAAAAACAGTGATTTCAACTTTAAGACCAATTTACAATTATATGCAATTTTAAACATTTTGAAATGTCAAAAACCACAATATTTCTATTCAGAAATGGTTTTTTATAATCTACTTACATTCAACATTATTTATATATCACTGCTTTTAAAATACAGCTCAGTTATAACATATATAGCTCTCAATATTTCGCTTGTTTTGACTGTACCTAACAGATAATTTATTTTGAGAAAAGGATAATATGAATTATATTTACCTTACTGAATGATTTCAAATGTTTGCAAGTGCAAAATGGCAAACTATTCTGTGATTGATTCTTTATTTTTATTCTGACCTTCATTCAAAAATCAAAGCAGTTCTGTCCACTTTTTGATCTACAACATCTACCTTCTCAGGTTTTCTCTGTGATAGCTGAAGCACATTTAATTTTTGTAAGCAAATAAGAATCTGTTTAATGTCCTTTGATCAGCTGAATAATTCCTATGAGTCTTCCTCACAGTGCTAACTAGCACTATACAGGACAAGAACTATTGCTCCACTTCATGTTTTTAAAACATTTATTTTTCATTGTGTTCAAATGCCAATTTACATAATTAAATTCCACATATATATTTTCTTTATTTTCAGAATACTAAAAATATCTAAATAGAAACAACTCCTTAAATTGATTTTAAACCCAAATTTAACATTTTATTAATAAAAAAGTCACCAGGAATTAAAACATTCAATGTGCAAAATATAGAGCTTTTGGAACATGGGACTATACAGTCCATCTTCCCAAAGAAATGGCAAAGAGAAACATATTAGGGTTTATAGATAGAATTTCAGCTTTAGTCCACAGACCTTAAAAATGGTTGTTGGTATGTTATCTTTTTTTTTTTTTTTTAAGAAATAAAAAGGCAGCAGTATGACAGGGCTCCTTGTATGAAAAATGGTCCTTTATTAAAACAGATCAATGTTTTGCCCCATAGTTCTTAGATGTCCAAGAGTTCTTGGATGATCAACTACTTACTGGTGATTTCAGAGAAAACAGAGCATTGTTCAGAAGCTAAAGGTGAGCAGGCAGGAAGTTTCCTGGGGACTGGGTGTTTAGCTGAAAGCTGGAGGAGAGGTAGGTGCCCAGTATGCAGCTAGGAGTATGCACGTGCCAGCCCCATGTGCTTCCCTCTGTGCTGCTAATTTGTGGCTCAGGCTTTCTACATTCCCCATCTGATACCCTTAGATCTTTACATATTCCCTCCACTGCTAACCTGAGACATCATGCATAATTTCTCACCTGCACAAAATACTAAATGTAGCATTGTTACTTTTATAGACTAAATTCAATCTCTTGGTCTCTCTCTCTGTCTCTTTCTGTCTCTTTCTGTCTTTTTCTCTCACTCTTACTCTAAATTTCTTTGGTATTTTATGCTGACATTATGACATGGACCTGAGTTGACTACTACTAACTGCTTTTTTACTCTAAAGTGTTTTGGCAAAAGCAATATGTCCTAGGCGCATCTTTTGTATTTTTTCTAAGGAAGATGTGTAGAATCTGTCTATTCCTCAGCCCTTCTCCATTGCACGTGGCAAATGGGTACAGACATATGGGTGGATGCCACTGTGATCACATAACACAAACTTGGTACTAGGACATGTGAGGGAATGGGTGTGCAAATTATCAAGATCAGAATTTATTGGCACCAATATTTTAAACTGGTAGTTAACTACTGCCAGTATGAAGTCCTGTAATGAAGGCCTGAAATAAGTGTTTGAGAGAGGAAGGTATTCCCAAATATACTACTTATTTTGGGTATCAAGAAGGACCATAATTATTTATTACATTATTAGTCAAGTAAAATCCTGCTTTCTTATATGTGTAGATGATATCGAAAGAAAAAACATAAAAGAAAGTAAAAATATGAAGCAAATTATTGATTTCATCAACTTTGTCATTTGAAGATTTATATAACTGTAAACCAAATTAGAATAACACTAAATAATGTAATTTTTGTGCCATCCAAGCCCAAACTTATTTGGAATAAACCATTTTAGATGTGACTCGAATGATTAACAGCATTAATTTATGATTGAAATTAATACAGTATGCTTTTTGTTTTTCAGTAAAAGATTTATAACACCTAAAGCTTAGTCTTGTACACTCTGTAAAAGATCACCTGACATGAGTTTTAAATCAAAGATTATTTTGCTACAACTAAAATAGATAAGCCTGAATTCAATTTTTGGCCTATAAAAAAGATTTGTCTCCTGCAAAGATAATTTTTTAAGCCTATTTTTCCAGATCTCAACTAGGACCAAAAATTCTAAATTAAGTAGTAAAAAAAATATAATAAATGATAGCCAACAAACAAAACGCTGTCAGAGCAATACTAACACCCACCCCCATACCCGTCTTCCATGTGGCTCATTGTTCCCCTGTCCCTACCACCCCATAGGGTGCACCACCCACCCACCCATCCACAGCTCAACAGAAGCTTCCTTCTCCCCCTGAGCTGTTCTGTTTACGCCAGGGCTCTATGCTCTCCAGCACATAGAGGGCAGGGTGAGAAACAAATTTCTGTTCCTTATAAATTATTCTGGGGTATTCTGTTATAGCAGCACAAACCATATACACCAAAATGGAAAAAATATGGAAGTTTTTCCCATCACATTTAAAAGATATAACTTTTTAAAAATTAATAACATTGCAATAAATGAATTCAGATTTGTCAGAACAAAGGGTTTTAAACTCTTATGTCCAGTTTAGTCATGTGAAATAGGCATCCTTATTCCTTAATAGCAGGTATATAAACTACAGTAATTTCACAATCTGTATCAAGAATCCTAAAAATATTCATCCCTTTAACTAAAGAACTATATTTATAGGAATACATCATAAAGAAAAACTCAGAGATATACAACAAAGAAATACCTACAAACATATAATTTACAGCATATTATTCTTTTCCATACTAAAAAACAACCAAAATAGTATTAAAGGAATATTAAATATCTGAACCATACATAGAATAGAATACATACTACATTAAAAGATACTAATTTCTAAGGATATATAATACAATAAGAAAATCATCATGAGTGTTATTAAGTGAAAAACATATGATATTCAATTGTGTATTCTAAATTAAGCTTAAGTAATTTATTCATTCATCCACCATGCATTGACATTTAGTATGTAATAGATGCTGGGAAACAAAGATGACTAAGACAGCCCCTGCCTCAAGGATTGCACATTATAATAGTAAGAGACACATAAACAATGAAGTACCAAAAAAAGTTACTGGTACCTTGGTGGAGGTACATCTAATACACAGAGGTGCCGAGAAAAGGAAATCAAGTATGATTGTCAAAGTGCTGCCACAGGTCAGGGAGGAAGGTCTGAAAGCTTCACAGAGGAAGTGGTATTTGAGCTGAATCTTGATCAGAGGGAATTTTTGGATTTTGTAATCTTTTACCTTTATAGTTGTTGTGGCTGTTTATGGCTTATCTACCTGGCACTTCAAAGAAGATATTACATTTTACGACTCACAACTATTTTTCCCCTTCTGTGTGGTTGCCTATACGTATATAAAAAAGAACATAGCTCACTTATTGTAGGAAGATTTTCACAGCCTTGTGATCACAGCCTTAGGAATGTTTCAAACTATATTTTATGTGAAGAGGAGCAATAAGAATTAACCATGCTAAATATTACAGTAAACACCATTATGTTGTCAAGTAAGCCAGAGCAAAAGCATTTCCTAAACTTAAATGAACTATTTTAAGTAATTCTAGAACTTGCTTACTTGCTTAATTTCTGGGTCCAATGGAGATAATAACAACATATTTCTTACATACAAATGTTAATTTGTTTTCCCATTAAAGCCCCAAGATGAGTCCCTTATGTGCCAAAGCATAAATGGTGTGATACATGATTCAAGGTAAATATAGCTGAAAGTTGTATCTAATATTCAATTTTAGTTATTCAATATTTCCAGGCTCTCGTTGAAAGTGAAGTTTCTGGAATAGTGGGCTTGACAATAAAATTTAACATACTGACCATTTGGTTAAACAGCGTGAAACTCAGGAACGTGGGCCAGGAACAAAGTTAGCATTTGGAACTCAAGAAGATAATCCCACAGAAACATTGTAGGAGACTGAACATGGAAGTAGAAACCAAGTGGAACTGTAGCTCTTAGCATAAAGCTGGCAGGTTTAGGAAGAACAAGAGATAAAACTGGTAAGAATTACTGAAGTTGTTGAGAACACCAATCCGGAGCTGTTGTAGGGTTTATGGGTAGGCAAAGGGTATCCAAAATGCAAGAGGCATGCAGATAGGTACGTCTTTGTGCCTTCACCATGTCATGTTCTTTCATCTCTCATCTCTCAGAGTTTGTACATCCTTTGGGGCCCAGCACAAATGTAATTTTCAGAACTTTTCTTGGCCCTTACCCTTCCCCAGCCTAGAAGAATTGATCACTCCCCTTCACGGATAGCCCCAATTAACTTGATTTGTGGTTGTTAGGTCTTTGCATCTCCTTCAAAGATAGGAGTTCATCACTGAAGGCTCCAATCACATGTGTCTATATTTCCCCATAACTAGAATAGTATCTATCCCAGAATTCAGTAAAATGCACAGTAAATAGAGGGGCTTAGAAGGCACCCCCCCTAATGCTGATATCACTAATAGGTTTGTAATAGATAAAACCTGGAGGTGGGGAGAATAGCTTTGCTTGAAAGCAAAAATAGCAAACACTTTGGCTTTACCTCAAATTTATCTTTCCATTTTAGATGCATAAATACGATGCAACAAATAATAAGAAAAATACCATACAAATGTACATACAGGCAAAATCACTGGAGATATTAGTGCAGCCTAACACTGGTTTAATTTCAGCTCTCAAAGATGTGGAAGTGAGTAGAATGGCATAAGTCTCTGTAAATTTTTGAATGTGGAAAATTATCCAGAAAAATACTTTTAAATATGCCTTAAAAATATACAATTAAATTAGGAAGACTAAAAGACTCCTCAAATCTTGTTTAATTCAGCCTTCTACCAACCAAAAATTTCTCTCATAACTTCCTCACAGTTCCATTACAGCAATAAATTTTTGTTCGTAATGAAAACTCTGGTGTGCTTCAAACTTCTAAAGACATTTCTGCATCACAATAAACTACAGATTAAATTATGTGGCATATGATGTTAGTGGTAAGTACATTTTATTGGTTTATAATATTTTAAAACTTGGTGATTTGTGTGTAATGTCTCTTCTGTCCATTAAACAGACTTTGATTAAGAAAACAAATTTCCTGTACACATTAACTAACAGGATTATCAAACACACACACACACACACACACACACACACACACACACACACCTTAAAACAAAGATATGCACTGTTACAAAAGTTATGTAAAGATCTGAAACAGCAAACAATACTTCAAGTTTTTCTCTGAAGTAAAATGGCTATCTTTATACCTAAGGAATAAAATGCTTTATGTGTTCATCATGCATTTAGGAGTAGCTAATCATCTACCCTGTCAAGAGACTTTTGACATTGGCCCAATATTTAGGGAAAGCCAAGCATAGATCTGAATG
>CAUYRT010013899.1:0-18635 GCA_963574885.1 Lepilemur ruficaudatus
ATGCCTGTAGTCCCAGCTACTCGGGAGGCTGAGGCAGGAGGATCGCTTGAGCCCAGGAGTTTGAGGTTGCTGTGAGCTAGGCTGACGCCACGGCACTCACTCTAGCCTGGGCAACAGAGTGAGACTCTGTCTCAAAAAAAAAAAAAGACTTAATACCTTTCACAGTAGCAACAAAGAAAACAAAATACCTAGGAATATTTTTAACCAAGGAGGTAAAAGACCTCTACAAGGAGAACTATGAATTGCTAAGGAAGGAAATTGTAGAGGATGTAAACAAATGGAAAAACATATGCTCATGGACTGGCAGAATCAACATTGTTAAAATGTCTATACCACCCAAGGTGATTTACAGAGTCAATGCAATCCTCATTAAAATACCAACACATTTTTCACAGATTCAGAAAAAATAATTCTGTGCTTAGTATGGAACCAGAAAAGAGCCCAAATAGCCAAAGCAATCTTAAGCAAAAAGAACAAAGCAGGAGGCATCACTGTACAAGCTATACCAAGCGATACCAAAAGGCTATATTTCAAGCTATACCAAAAGGCTATAATAACCAAAACAGCCTGATACAGGCACAAAAAGAGACACATAGACCAATGGATCAGAAGTGAGAACACAGATATAAATTCATCCTCATATTGCCATCTGATATTTGACAAAGCAGACAACAACATATTCTGGGGAAAAGAATCCCTATTTAATAAACGGTGCTGGGAAAATTGGATAGCCACATGCAGAAGATTGAAACAGGATCTTTATCTCTCACCACTCACATAAATTAATTCAAGATAGCAGACTTAAACCTAGGCTAGAAGAAAATCTAAGAATTCTAGAAGAAAATCTTGGAAAAACTCTTATGGGTATCAGCCTAGGCAAAGAATTTATGAAGAGGACCCCAAAGGCAATCATAGAAACAATAAAAATTAACAAATGGGACTTGATTAAATTAAAAAGCTTCTGCACAGCCAAGGAAATAATCAATACAGCAAATAGACAACCTGCAGAATGGCAGAAAATATTTGCATGCTATACATCTGTTAAAGGGCTAATAACCAGAATTTACAAAGAACTCAAGAAAATCAGCAAGAAAAAAATCAAACAAACTCATAAAAAAGTGGGCAAAAGACAGGAACAGAAGTTTTTCAAAAGAAGATAGACTAACGCTAATGTCCAATAAACATAAGAAAAAATGCTCAATGTCTCTATTCATCAGGGAAATGCAAATCAAAACCATAATGAGGTATCACCTAATTCCAGTGAGAGTGGCTGTTATCAAAAAGTCTCAAAACAACAGATTCTTGCATTCATGTGGAGAAAAAGTAATGCTTATACACTGTTGGTGGGACTGCAAACTAGTGCAACCTCTATGGAAAAATAGTATGGAGATACCTTAAAGAACTAAAAGTAGACCTGCCATTTGATCCAGCAATCCCACTATTGGATATTTACCCACAGGAAAAAAAAGACTTTTATCAAAAAGGCACTTACCCTCAGCGTTTATTACAACACAATTCATAATAGCAAAGATGTGGAAACAACCCAAGTGCCCATCAATACATGAGTGGATTAATAAAATGTGGTATATGTATACCATGGAGTATACTCAGCCATTAAAAAAAAATGGTGTACTAATACCTTTTGTAACAACCTAGATGCAACTGGAAACCATTCTCCTAAGTGAAGTATCATAAGAATGGACAAACAAACACCCTCTGTGCTCACTGTTAAACTGGAACTAATCAATCAACACTCACATGCACATATGGAAGTAAAACTCAATGGAAATCAAGCATGTGGGAGAGGAGAGGAGAGGATGGGTACAATCACACCTAATGGGAACAATGCACACTATCTGGTGATGGGCACACTTACAACTTTGACTCAAACTGTACAAAAGCAATTCATGTCACAAATGAATTGTAAAAAAAAAAAAATGAAATTGTAAAAAACATTTGTACCCCATAACATTCTGAAATAAAAAAAAAATGGTAGGTTATTAGTAGTTAAGTTTTGAGGCAGTCAAAAGTTATATGCAGATTTTCCACTGTCTAAGGTTCGGCACCCCTCACCCCCACAGAGTGTGTCATTTATATACTGCTTTTTTCCTACACAGTTTTTACAAAGACGTGAGCCTCTCTCCCCTACCACCCTGCCCTACACACACACACACACACACACACACACACACACACACACAATGTAAATAAATGGAATAGACTTTATCAGAGTTTTGGGGGAAGGGTTGAGACAAAAAAAAAAAGAGTAGATTGTAAAAGCAGTATTAGCTTCAAATCAACATTAGGTATTCCATGCCCTACTCTCACACACAAATCAGAAATTTTACTGGCTCTGAGCTTTGCTAGAATTACATGACGCAGTATATCTAAAGCAGAATTGAGTGATATTTATGAGTGTGTTATGGAAATATTGAAATATCAGGTCATTCTCTACAATTATCCCTTATTAAGTTAACAGAAACAAGAGCTACTGTGATTTCTCAGTCTTGAAGAATAGATGACATTTTAGGACCTTTCTATCCTTCAACTCCTACGATTGTTTGGGTAGTTATTACTGTTTGCTTAGAACTTTTCTCTAAGGCTCCCTAAAACAATGTATTTACATATGATATCCACTCAGCTCAAAACTTGCAGTAGTAAGCAGTTCATTTAAAATTCAGGGACCTAAGAGACTAAACAGGAAGTCAGAGGAGCCGTATGTTAAGGAACTGCTAAACCAACAAAGGATAATTTCAGAAGCTTCTCAGAGAACTCTGTACATACAATACCCATTTCAGCCTGATTTACAGTACCCATGGCAAAGGAGGAAAGGTCTCCAGACCCCTCTCTTTGGTATGGATAATGCCTCAACTTGATTCAAAAAGCAATATAAAGTTATACTGCACATAAAAATATAAACACACCAACTGCATAATCAAATTCAGTTATACATTAGTGATCTACACAATGCGCTGATGGGTTATTATTCTTGAAATGATTACGCAGATCGGAAGAAAGAGAAAATCCTTAAAAAGAGCTCCACAGAGGAGCAGAACTTTGAGACCGAGAAAGGATGGGCATATATTTTTGTAGGGAAGTGGAGGCGAAGAGTGGAAATTGATGAGATGTTGGTGAAGAATGACAGGAATATTTACCTGACTGAAGCAGTATGCCCCCCTGTGTGTTATTGACAGTGAGGTCAGATAGTTTGGATAGGCCCAAGTGGCTTATGAGGAATGTAAGAAGTTTAATTTCAAGCACATAATTAGGATGATCATTTTGGAGCTTGGGGAAGATTCAATTCAAAATTGAAAAGGGAATAACTTAATTGTAAAAAGAAAGTTGTATTGTAAAGGCAGACTAGTGGAAAATGCAAGTGCTTCAGTAAGTCTGATGAATAATAAATGATACAAGATTATTACAGTTGTCTGTATAACAATAATAGCTAAAGTTGATTAAGAGTGTATTGTGTGCCAGGCATAGTTACAAGTAGCTATACATGTATTATTTCCTTCTACAATCTGTTTAGGTAGATATCATTATTTTATCCATTTTACAGATGAGGAAATTGAGACACAGAGTGGTGAAATCACATCCTCAAATTTGCATAGTAATTAAAAGAACTGGGATGTGAACCCATGCACTCTGACCCTTGAGTCCGACCTCTTAGCTAATGAAAGTCACTGAAGGTGCCTAGGTATACGAAGAGGGAAAAAAAGAGAGATCACAAACTTTACCAAGTAAGAACTGTAGGAATTTAGGGGTCAAATGAGAGAGAGTAACTGAAGATGACTCCAAAGTTTTCAGTGTAAGGAACAGGAAAGATTGATAGTGTGTTTGATTACAATTTAAGTTTTAAGAGAGTATTAGTGACACAATAATAGAGAGAGGTGATGATGTATTTGCCAATCTATATATGAAGATCATTTCTTTTAATATAAGAAATTTTCCACATTGAGAAAAAAATAGATTAGGAGTTGACTGTGCCTCTTAGTAGCTATATTTAAAGTATTGCAGCTATTTTTCATGTGAGATAATGCTCTGTATTTATGTAACACCTTTCTTCTAAGGAGCTCAAAGCATTTTACCACAACGCATTACCTTATTCATCCTCATAACATCCCCTTTTAAGAAAGGAAGTGTCAAGTACAATGACCACAATTTTACAGATGGGAACACTAAGACAAATGAAGCTAGTGACTTGCCAAGATCACAGACAACCCCGTAGCTAAACTAAGTATAAAACTTGTACTTTTTGAAATTCAAGATCCTTTCCAATCTCTTCTCAATGATAAATCTCAAATTTGTCTTAACTTTTGGCATTACTTCATAGATAAATTAGCATGTTTAGAATCATTTTATAATTTAGTATTACCTGAGTAGTGTGCACCATGAATTTGGTAATTCCTAATTTAGTAAATCTATAAAGTGGTAAATATCAATGTTTCACTCTTTTAAAAAATCAAAACTTTATTCCTTCGCAATTAGGCATTTACTATGCCTGGTTCTAACCCTAAAGAAGTTTTAATACATATATTAATACAAATCCTGCAAGTCCTGAGAGAAATGCTGTCTTTATCTTAGAGAACCTTCAGTATATGGAAGCCCCAGATTATCAATAAATGACAAGGAAAGATAAGATCACACACACACACACACACACACACACACACACTGGTAATACAGCAAGACATCAAGTGGTCTCTTCAAAGGAACTTAAGTATTTCCCCCTGATAATAAGAGGACAACTGATAATGTCCTTAAATCTTAGGAAATTTTTTTAGACTCAAAAAGTATGTTACTGCTCACTTATATATTAACTAAGATTTCTGTCTAATTTTTAATTCACCTCAGTCCAAATGCAATGCAAAATTAGTTGATCATTATATATTTAGATGTTCAGGTCTTAGAAAAAGAAAAAAGTGTCAACTTAATTTTTTTAAAAAAAAAAAAGCTAATAGAATATATTCACTTTTAGGGTCCTTTAAAAGAATTCTTATGTACACTAGTGGGTGATGAACACAGTGAATGATACAAGGTGAACAACATCCAACAAGACACTCGAAGATCAAAGGCTCAATCATTGGCTTACACAATTTAAGGTAGCTATGCATTTTACTTTTCCTTTTTAAGTTGTACAAGCTCTGCCCTTAATATGTGCAAAGCCTTTTAGAAACTCTACCACAGGTTGAAAGGATATTGCAGTTAAAAAATGAACTGGAATAGGTCGGGCGCGGTGGCTCACGCCCATAATCCTAGCACTTTGGGAGGCCGAGGCGGGTGGATCGCTCAAGGTCAAGAGTTCGAAACCAGCCTGAGCAAGAGCGAGACCTCGTCTTTACTATAAATAGAAAGAAATTAATTGGCCAACTAAGAATATATAGAAAAAATTAGCCGGGCATGGTGGCACATGCCTGTAGTCCCAGCTACTTGGAAGGCTGGGGCAGTAGGATCGCTTGAGCCCAGGAGTTTGAGGTGGCTGTGAGCTAGGCTGACGCCACGGCACTCACTGTACCCCGGGCAACAGAGTGAGACTCTGTCTCAAAAAAAAAAAAAAATGAACTGGAATAGCTTTTTCAATGACAATCTGTAAAAAGAACAAAGGTGACGAAAAGCAAATGATATATAACAACGTGCCGAAAACTGTATCAGATCAGATTCATCATTATCCCCAAAGTCAAAGGATTATTTGGGGAGCTAAGTTGTATTTCATGTTTATACCATGTTCTATAACAAGCATAAGGCCCCATAGATAAATAGCTCATATTTTTCTGTGCTATAAGACTACTGTTAATAGCTACACTTAACATTCACGGACAAGGGCCAACAATTTCCTAAGTAAAAATAAAAATTCTAAATATTCAATGTGAGTTTCTGAATGACTCAAATTACTATTACATGCTTTGGGCATTATAACATGAATAGTCTCAACATTGACACTACCAAAAAGGTAGTTCTTTTAATAACACAAATGATACAATGTAAATTCACATTTACTCAACAAATATTTGTTGAACACTTGCTGTGTGTAAAGTATTGTGGAGCACAATGAGGATAAAGCAGTAAACAAAAACAAGTCACTACTTTCTTGGTGTTTACACTCCAGAGAGGGAAGATAGAAAATAATCAATAATTAATCAAATAACGATAATATGTAATATGTCTAGTGGTGATAATGGCTGAGAAGAAAAGCACACTGCTAAGCAGGCAGAGTTCAGTATGGGGATATAAATGAGCAGTAGAACAATACATCCTTGTGTTGCTTGAATTAGGTCAAATCTGGAAACTACCTAAGGAAACCTAGGTAATTCCAAAATAGTTTTTTATTCTACCTTGCCCTGTTAGACAGTTCAGAAAAACACAACATGGTTGGAAAAACATGTCTATCTGTTTTGCCACATTGTTAGTTTCTGGGATTTCTTCCACATGACCATGATAAGCATTCTGTCTTTTCATTCATTCTATAAAAATGTATAGAGGACCTACTATACACAAGGCCTATGTACAAAGTCCATATATTCAAGGTTGTATATGTTGAATGAGCTCTGAATTTTGTCCCCAAGGAAACTGTACTTTCATGGAGAAAAGAGACACAAAAGTAATTTGAGCTATGCAGGTGACATAAATGTTACCCCCAAACACAAGGAATTGAATAATTCATCTCCTCTAAAGGATTCAAGAGAAGCTTCATAGAGAAAGTGGCATCTGAGTGGGACCATGGAAGATGAGAAGGATTTAAGCCCAAAGAAGAGCACTAGCAGAGGTGGGTGTGTGAGGAAGGCTATGTGGCCCTCAGTGGACTGAAAGTATGGAAGTAGCTGGAGATGGGCCTGAAAAAGTTTAAGTGGAGAACAGGTCCTGGAAGGAAATTAATGAATAGACTTAAACTTAATCCTGTAGGTAATTGTGATCCACTGAATAATTTGAGCCAACAAAAGACATTAACACAGTTGGGTTAGAAAGATGTTTGTGGCAGCAAGGTAGAGGAGGAATCGAAAAGGGAAAACAATAAAGTAAAAAAAAAAAAAGAGTGTTAGCTCTTGCATGGGAAATGATAAGGGTCTAAACTGAGGAAGTGGAAATAGGAATTGAAAGATTTTTACTTGGCAACCATTTGGGGAGGAGCATGGAGAAGTAGGAAAGTCTTTTCAAACCTGTGAAAAAATATTCCAAATCTGAAGTGGGAACAAGTATTCACCTCAGTTTTTTTTTTTTTCTGGAATCAAGTCAAATGAAAATATCCTGCTTGAAAAGTGAATATAGCTTTCCACTTGAAGAGTATATTGAGATCATAAAGGGTGTCCAACACTGGTAGGCTCTGTTTGGAATGAAAATATAAAGCTTCAAGCCAATTATTTCCTCTAAAATAAAAGATAATAAACTGCTGAAGTCGGTATATAATACAGAGCTTAATTATGTAGCACAATCTAAGAGTATTATCAGGGCACCAGCAATTAACATGAGCTCCTGAGTAATTGGTAGACACTATATTAACCAATCTTGAATTCAATATCTTTGACTTTTTTGTTCATGGAAAAGGATGGAGAGTCAAATGACTTGATCAGTCTTTTCACTTGCCAGAAAACAACCACCCACAGTCAAAAATCATTTCCTTTCTAGTTTCAAATCTTCAGAAAGAATAGGTACTTTTAACTTCCTATTAGAAGAGTTTCCCCAAAACTGATGATTTTCAATGTCAAAGAGTTCTTCTGGCTAAATTACTCCTGGTAACAACTTACTCTTTTATGTCATTTTAACTTTCAAATATTTGTAGAATCTTATAATATACTCTGTAGTCATTACTTGCCTAGCTATATATTTGTCTACTTAAATCTTTACTTATAAATTAATCCTTTCCTTCTTTTAATCAGCGCAATTGCTTTCTCCTGGCCTAGCTCCAGTTTTTCTTCAAATTATTGGTTCTGGGGTACCCAAAGTCTAACACAGTATTTTATGCTTAGATTGTATCTGGATATTTCCTTTTTATTTATTTATCATATTGCCCAAGTGTGTGTGATTTGCTGTATACTATTGCCCCTTTCAAAATTTAGCTGGGAACAAATATACTTCGTGCCTTAAAGATAATCATAAGACTCCCAAATTTGATAAAGAAAAGACATCTATTTCCATACAGCACTTGTTCACTATTATGAGTCTTAAAAAAAACTTGTTTGGTTTTATTTTACTTCAGTTTTCATTTTAGCATCATATTTTTGTTCTCTGTCACTGTAAAAATTGATTGAACTGAATTATTTTATTTCCCAAAGTCTGTATCACCTGGTAGAAATGCATATGTTCCCAAAATTATTTTCTATGTTTCTCCTTTCATATTATATTCTTCCTAAATTAATGCATTCTATGTCTTTTTTACTGTTTATTATGGTTTTCAAAATAATAATATTTATCCAACTTAAAAAAATCTGAATCTATTGCCAGCCCTAGCAATCTATGTAAAGATGAAAACAGTATTTTCAGAAGGAATGTTTTTTTCTAAGTGACCTTTGTTCAGATAGTAAAACTACCACACTTTCTTTTCTTTACTATTTTTTTTCCAACTCTGACTTCTAGGAATCTCATGTATTTTAACGCACATTTCTAAAATGTCTAGCCATTTGATAATAGTAAATTTCAGACATCAGTAAGCCAACTGATGAAATTCAAATAAGCTCTGTAAATTAGGTAATAGTACTGTATTAACTGCTAATTTCCTGATTGTGATAGTATACTATGACTTTGGAAGATAGTGTCCTTGTCCTTAGGAAATACTTACGGAAGTATTTAGGGAGAAAGAGGTATTGTACCAACAACTTATTTTCAAATGTTTCTAAATAAAACACATGCACACATACACATATGTAGAAAGACAGAGAAAGATGGACACAGAGATACAAAGAAAGAAAAGAGAGAATGATTAAGTAAATGTAGTAAAATGTTAACTTTTAGGAAATATGGGTGAGGGTATATGAGAATCCTTTGCACTCATTTGTGTAACTTTTCTGCAAGTCAGAAATTATTACTATTTCAAAATAAAAAGTTTTTTAAAATAGTAGTTTCATTTGACTGGTAATATCATTTATAAAATGTTTTCACATACACAGTATCCCACTCTATCCTTCTCGAAGCATTTTTTTCTTTATTAAAAAAAAAAAAAAATCCCAGACCCAAAGAGTATCAGAACCAGGAATTAAAGTCTTCTAACTTGAAGTTCATGGTTCTATGTACCATTCTGCTTCTCTTTTTTTTAAATTTTATTTTTAACTATTATAGGCACATAATAGTTGTATATCTTTATAGGGTATATGTGATATTTTGATACATGCCTACAGTGTTAATTAATCAAACCAGGGTAATTGGGGTAGCCATTACCTCAGGCATTTATCATTTCTTTGTGTTAAGAACAATACAATTGGGCTCTTTTAGTTATTTTAAAGTATACCCTAACTTATTATTGATTATGGTCACTTTGTTACACTATCAAATATTGTTCATTCTATCTATCTACTATATTTTTATACCCATTAACCATCCCCACCTTATCTCCCCTCCCTGCTACCTTTCCAGTCTCTGGTATCCATCATTCTACTCTCCATCTCCATGAGATCAATTGTTTTTAATATTTAGCTCCCACATATGAGTGGGAACATGCAAGATTTTTCTTCCTGTGCTTGGCTTGTTTTACTTAACGTAATGTTCTCCAGTTCCATCCATGTTGTTGCAAATGGCAGGATTTCATTTTGTGGCTATATAATATCCCATTGTGTATCTATACCACAATTTCTTTGTCCGTTTGTCTGTTGATGGACACTTAGGTTGATTTCAAATCTTGGCTATTGTCAATAGTGCTGCGATAAACATGGGAGTGCCAATATTGCTCAATATACTGATTACCCCTCCTTTGGATATATACCCAGCAGTGGGATTGCTGGGTCACAGGGCAGTTCTATTTTCACTTTTTTGAGGAACCTCCATACTATTCCCCATAGTGGCTGTACTAATTTACATTCCCACCAACAGTGTACAAGGGTTCCCCATTCTCCACATCCTTACCAGCATTCCTTATTGCCTGTCTTTTTTTCTAAAAGCCATTTTAACTGAGGTGAGACGATATCTTATTATAGTTTTGATTTGCATTTCTCTGATAACTAACAATCCTGAATATTTTTTCATATACCTGTTGGCCATCTGTATGTCTTCTTTCAATAAATGTCTATTCAGATCCTTTGCACATTTTTAAATCAGATTATTTGGTCTTTTCCTATTGAGTTGTTGGAGCTCCTTACATATTCTAGTTATTAGTCCTTTGTCAGATGGGGATATTGCAAATATTTTCTCCCATTTTATAGGCTGTCTCTTCCCTTTGTTGATTGTTTCTTTCTCTAGGTTTGGAAAGTTCTCTGTTATTATTCCTTTGAATAAACTTTCTACCTCAATCTCTCTCTCTCTACTTCCTCTTTAAGGCCAATAACTCTGAGATTTGTCCTTTTGAGGCTATTTCTAGATCTTGTAGTCATGCTTCATTCTTTTTTATTTTTTATTTTTTCTCTTCTGACTGTGAATATTCAAATAGTCTGTCTTCAGTCTCACTAATTCTCTCTTCTGCTTTGTCAATTCTGCTGTTGAGAGTCCCTGGTGCATTTCTCAATTTGTCAACTGAATTCTTAAGGTCCAGAATTTCTGCTTGTTTCTGTGTGTGTGTGTGCGCATGCACGCAGTTTGTTTGCTTTTATTTGTTTGTTTTTGGTTTTTTTTCCTATTTCAATCTCTTGTTAAGTTTCTCTGATAGGCTTCTGAATTTCTTCTCTGTGTTGTCTTGAAGTTCATTGAGCCTCTTCAGAACAGCTATTTTGAATTCTTTGTCTGAAAGGTCACATATCTCCATTGCTCCAAGATTGGTCACTGGCACCTTATTTAGTTTGTTTGGTGAGGTCATGTTTTCCTGGGTGTTCATCATCATCTATCCTGATGGATGCTCATCAATGTCTGAAGCATTAGGTGTTTATTTTAATCTTCACAATCTGGGCTTGTTTGAACCCATCGTTCTTGAGAAGGCTTTCCAGATATTCAAAGGGAATTGATCATTGTGGTCTAAGTCTTTGGTCACTGCAGCCATATCAGCACTCGGGGTGCCCCAGGCCCAATAATGACTCTTGTAGACTCCTAGTGGTACCACCTTGGTGGATTTGGGTAAGAAAGGGAGAATTCTCTGGATTAATAGGCAAAGTCTCTCATTCTCTTACTCTCTGTGCTAGGTTGCTGGAGTTGGGATGGAGTGATGTGGGCACTCCCCTATCATCACCAGTGCCAGGTCACATCTGAAGCCAGCCCAGTCTCACCCAAAGCCTGTGGTGACTGTTGCCTGGCTACCTCCGATGTTTACTGAAAGCCCAAGGGCTCTTTAGCCAGCAGGTGGTGAATCCTGCCAGGACTGAGTCCTTCCCTTCAGGGCAGCATGTTTCCTTCTGGTCCAGGATGAGTAAAGAAATGGCTTTCAGGAACTAAGGCCTGGACTCAGGGGCTTCAGGAGTCTACTTGGCACTTTATTTTGCTGTGGCTGAGCTGGTACCCATATGGCAAAACAAAGTCCTCTGAACTTTTCCCTTTCCTTTCTCCAATTGGAAGAAGACTCCCTGAGCCATGTTGCCTATAGTTGGTGGGGAATGACACAGGCACTGGCTTGGCCACTACGCTGGCACCTTACTGGGTCACATGCACCCCAAGTCCACTGGCTCCAAGCCAGCACAGCTGCAGGAATTATCCAAGGACTGCAGCCCTTGTGGCCTGACTGTCTTAAGAATTTAGTCCAGGTCCCAGGCTATTTTTTGTCAGCCAGTGGTGGAGTTAGCCAGAACTCTGGTTTCAGGACAGAGGATTTGCCCCTAGCTGGGCTGGTCTAAATGCTCCTTCCATGGGCACTGGTGGAATTGTTCCTGTGCTGTGTTACCCTGTGCCAGGGTGGCCCTGAGTTTCGATGCAAAGTCCCACAATCACTTCACTCTCCCTCCTGTGAGCACACTCTTAAGGCACTGGGAGGGGGCGATGAGAGGTGTAAGGGAGAAGAGGTAGGCAATGCAACAGTGCAAGACTGTCTTTTCTGCCCTCTTCAGTGCCTTTTTCTTCGGCATAATGTTAAAACGAGGTATGATCGCGCACCTGATTTGTGGTTCTTCTGAAGATGCTTACTTGTGTGGAAAGTTGTTGAATTTGTTGTTTGTGTGAAGTGATGATCACTGGAGGTTCCTTTTCAGCCATCTTGCTCCTAAGGTCTGTCTGCTTCTCTTTAATTAAAAAATTATTCAAATCAATTGCCTTGAAGCATTTTAACTGTTTTGTGTCATTAAGAAACATTTTTGTAAATAACTGTTCAAATAAATGAATTCAAACTTGCTTCTCCACATCCAAAGGCATGAAAAATAAAGTCTATTCAAAACCTATGGGAAGCTAGGCATGGTGGCTCACACCTGTCATCCTAGCACTTTGGGAGACAGAGGCAGGAAGATTGCTTGAGGCCGGGAGTTCAAGAGCAGCATTAGCAAGAGTGAGGCCCCACCTCAACCAAAAATTGAAAAAATTGGTCAGGTGGAGTAGCATGGACCTGCAGTCCCAGCTATGCCGGAGGCTGAGGCAGGAGGATCACTTGAGCCTAGGAATTGGAGGTTGCAGTGAGCTATGATTGTACCACTGTGCAACATAGCTAGCCTGGGCAACAGAGTGAGACCCTGTCTCAAATAAAAAAAAAATGCCTATGGATACTACCAGTGTGGCATTGGACCCACCCACTCTACCACTGATCCCCCCCACACTCATCCATTCATCCATGTCACACTCCTGAACACCATATCATGGACTGGGATCACAAATATGCAAATATACTCAGATTCTCTATGGAATCCAATCAAAAAGGAACTTGCAGGAAAAGAGAAATACAGCAGGTCTTCAACTAATGTTGTTTCGTTCAACTTTGTTTTGATGAGGAAAAAAAATTGATTCCTGGTTGTGGCCATTCTGTGGAGTTCGCACCTTCTCCATATGTCTGTGTGGCTTTTCCCCAGGTACTCTGGTTTCCTCCCACTTCTTAAAGATGTGCACATTAGGTGAATCGGCCTGTCTATATGGTCCCAGTATGAATGAGTGTGGGTGTGTGAGTGTGCCCTGCAATGGGATGGCATCCTGTCTAGGCTGGGTATTTTCCCTGTGCCCTAAGGTGCTGGGATAGACTCTGGCCTCCTGCTACCCTGAACTGGAGTAAGTCAGCTGGAAAATGAATACAAAATATTGTAAAATAAAAATCCGTAAGGCATACAATAAGCATACAAATACATGACCATAAACAACACAGTGCAAAAGCGCTCAGAGAGCCCACTATAGCTGTGTTTGTTCTTTGATTTTGAACTTCATAGTGATAGGAGGTGCTCCTGACAATTTTCTCTTTGCAAACATTTATTCCTTGCTTGAACCCTCCGTGTTTTGGTGAATCTGTGGTCACTCACTGGTTCACAAAAAATTGGGTAATTATCTTGCTTGTTTTTATTACTCTTTCTTAAAGCTCACATTTATTTCGATGTGTAATATTGGAGATGTTTCAGGTTTACATAGAAGTTTGGTGATATTTTTGTGACCAGAAATATGCCGTAGCAATTTAACTGTTGTGTGTATCAATTAGCCTGTGGCAATACTGGTTTTGTTGGACTCTGTGTCACTTAAAATCAGTTTCTAAGAAGCTATTGATGATGTTAAGTGAACTTACTATGGATTAGATTGAGGATGTGACACTCTTCTGCTTTCTTTTTGGCCCTGAGCACATCTGAAGGGCACTCTAGCTCCTTGGAAGACTGGAGCTTTCCCAAGAGTGATCTTGTCCAGGCTACTCCACACCCTGTAATTAACTATGAACTCTAGTGGCCTGAAAGAGTACCCACAGCTCCACACATCTCTCTGGGATTCGTTTACATACTGGAAGAACACATAAGAATAAGTCTTTTACTCAGACTTATTGATTTTTGTGTGCCATGCCTCAGTTTCAATAATTATTTTCATCTCATCTCTTTGATTCAAGATCTTTTTTTGAACGTCTTAACCACTTTCCAATCATTCCAATTTTTTTTCTTACTTTTTACCTAATGCACACTGATTTCAATAAACTCTACAATCTTGGTGTTTTACACACTTTGGAGGCAAAATAAATGACTGGTCTCAATGAAGTAGATTTTACTACAAAGAAAACTAATTTTTCTATGTTTAGGAACTACTCACCAGCTAAATAGTAAAGCACTTTCCTTTTCTCTCTGGAAAGACTGACCCTGAACTGACAACAAAATCCTAGGTGGGATATTTAAACCTTAAGTGAGTGGTCAGTTAAGTGCCTGTAGAGGTAAAAGGACAGATAGCATATTTGATATGCTAATGGAACCTATTTACTTCAAAGAAAGTGACAAAAACATCAATCAAATCAGAAGAGGCTATTAAGGTTGTTAACTCCCTTTCAGATGAGCAATGATTTCCATTGGGATTTAAATAAATATTCATGAAAAGGACCAATGACAGAAATTTCACCAAAATCACACCATGGTAAGGGTCTACACAGTTGTCATGACTTACTTGGCTCCCAATTTCATAGAAGTTTTGAATATTTGTGGCATGCTCCCTTTTCTAAAATACTAGTGAAGATTGGCATTCTTTTTTTCCTTTTAAACCCAAAATGCATTTATTTATAATTATGCTTTTGAGGTATCTCTAATTCTCAGAAAATTGAATAACATCTTCCCCAACCATAAAAACTACACCACTGCGAATGCATTGGTATTATTTAGAATGTACTTCAATTTAAAAACAAAAACTGGGAAAGTGTAAAAAAAAAATCAGAGAAGCAGTATGAAGTCATAATTCAAAATTATATGCAATTTTGTGAAGAACAATTTTTTTAATGAACAAGTTAAGCCTGAGGTGGTTTTTCTGTGTTTACCACCACTCCAGTGAAAGTTCTGTGCAAGTTTACTATAAGTACCCCAAAATAAAACCCAATTAGTAAAGTCCAGTTAAATTCAATCCATTCCAATAAGTATCTATTGAGGCCAGGACTGGTGGCTCATGCCTATAATCCCAAAGCTTTGGGAGGCCAGGGAGAGAGGATCACTCGAACCCAGGAGTTCAAGGCTGCAGTGAGCTGTGATCACACCACTCTATCACTACAGCCTGGGTGACAGAGTGAGACCCTGTTTCAAAAAAAAAAAATCTATTTAGCTGCTACTACAATTTTAGGACTGATTTAGACTATGTTAGGAACACAAAAGCACAGCATAGGGACTCTATCTCAAAAGTACTTGCAATTGATGCTTATTTTTCCATTCTTGGCAATTGAAATGGAAAGGCCAAAAATTAAAAAAAAAAGCAATTCTTGAACAATACAGACCAGCATTGAGCAAACACTAAACATAAAAGAAAAAGAAAGAAACCAAATGTAGGCTTGAAATTTCAAGTTTCTAGATGAAGTGAGACTTGAGATAGGGTTTAGAAATATTAAGAGAAATGCGATCATGGATGTTAAATGAAAATCAAGAGAATGTTAGACTTGGTATATGAGGTATGGGAAGCCTAAAAATTTCTTAACCATAAGATTAACATAATAAAAGTAGGATTTTAGGACAATTAGTCCAGAAGAAGTCTCCAATGTGCACAAAAGCTAAGAGATGGAGCCCATCTAGATGCAGTGCTCCAACTAATAGTTGATGAGACCTAGGAAGATCAATAGTAGTAGAAATGAAGAGGAAATAACCAAAATAGCATATTTCAAAAGAAAATATGAAAGAATTTGTGACTGATATTTGAAAGGAAGAGAGAAATCATGACTTCAAGCATGGTCAACAACGTTAGCAAAAGGAACGAATGAGAGGTAAAAACTATGAGAGGCATAGAAGTTACATTTTGCAGATGCTGATTTTAAAATAATAGCGAGGTATTACGGTAGAGAATCCAAACGATTTGCTTTTCAGAAGTTAGTTATTAACTAATAATAGCATTATGTGGTACTTCTCTATTTTTAGTTCTACCAAAGAGTAAAGTTTCACCTCAAATAAATCCTCATGAAAATTAGTCTTGATAAGAATTCATATTCAACTAATTGAGTCCTTTCTAACTGCCAGTCACTGTGGTAGACACTTTCACATACATTATCACATTTAATTCTCATAGCAACTGCGTGAAGTTGTTTATCTAGAAATTCTAATTAATTATATTGTAATGAAAATGCAACTGCCAAATATTAATCAAGTATTCATTGAATTAATTAGACATATATTGTTTGATTTCTAATCCTATACTGCTCCACTGCCCAGATTCCAATTTTCCTTTTAATAGACATTAATAGCACAAAGTAACAAAAAGAGTAGTTCAATGTCAAATAATGCACATGAATAAAATGCTTTAGTGAAAACAGAAACATACTGGGGGATGGAAGACTCAAGTTACAAACTAAGCTCAACCTTAGGTACATCGCTACTTTTTCTGAAGGGTTAGTTACTTCATCTGTCACATAGAATAAATGATCCGCATTCAGTCTATCTTCAGTGATTGTTGTACAGGTCAAATGAAATATTGGTGAGAAGCTATTTACTAAACAGAAGGCCAGAAAACAAAGGTTTAGGAGAGGGGAAAGAGGATATTTTCTCTGGATCCCTCTTCTCCCCCTATTTTAAAAATCCTGTCTCAAGAAGGGTTTGAGGACAAACAGAGGCAGCAGGAGAGGGTCTGTCTTTTGGTTTCCATAATCTATAGTCCTCATCAATGTCCAACATCCATCCTTTTTTCTTCCTAGTGCCCCTAAGTCTATGCCCAGAGACGTCCCTGCAACTAAGACTGTCAACTTGCCATTCATGATTATTTATATGGTTTTACTCAACCATTATTATAACTCCTGACCTGAGCCACTAATCACTAATCACTGAAACTCGTCAATGAATGAAGAAGTCTGTTGCAGAGCCCGAAGAGTGTAGATTGATCATACACCAGGATATTTTAACTGCAAATGTGAGTTGAGTCTACCTGTAGAATCCACTTTTTTCAAAACAGAGCCTTAAATGAAAAGCTATAAAGTCACTTGGAACAAAACCCACAAACTGCTTGTGTAACAATCAATTTTAAATGTATGTATAATTACAAGTTAACCCAAGCACCACTGCAGTGTAAGTTTGATGTAAATGATCCTTCATTTCTGGGGAACTGGTGAAGCTCTAACCAGCAGAGACCCAAGTTTGTATCGCTGTCCTTGGACCCAGTCCTCTTTTTTCCAAGTCCTGCCCTTGCTTATTTATCTAGTACCATTCCCTTCTTCATTTCCGGCTGGACAGCTCACTTCCATCTTGATGCTGACATGCTAACATTACAGAGGTCTCAGTCTTTCTATCAGCAATTATTCAACACTGAAGCACAGGTTTTCTCTTTGAATCACACAGAGTTACTAATTGTATTTCACTGCTACTTTCATTCTAATTCAATGTAATGAATCTGTGCAGTGCAAGAGCTATAAAAGTTTCATCTCTCCCTGTGATTCTTTCAGTACAAATGCACATAAATTGTCCTTAATATATCTTTGACCCTCATGTTGCTGGAGTGAGAAAGTTTTTTTTATAACTTTAGGTAAGGTAAGGAATATCTCACCTGAAGCTCTCATCTACCACTCAAGGTTTCCATCCAAGAGTGCAGGCATCCTCTGTTTTTACCAGGGTCCCTCACCCCCTCCTACTTGCTAAGAGCTGCTTACCACTGAATGTTATCTTAATCTGGCCTAGTGCCAGGGCACACTGTCCTATTTAACATGGATTGAACTACACACAGGATCTGTGCATGGGAACTGTGAAGCACACTTCTTAGTTTCCTCAACTTTATGTGACCCCTCACCCTATCACTACATCAAATACCATTTATGGAGCTACCACCTATGGCACTGCACTGAGACCTTATAAATCTTAGATTGAACCACATGAAATTATCATCTTTATAGATCAAATATAGGCAATTTCTTCTGATCAACCAAATATCTTTATTCAAAACCCTCGACAACCATAAAAAGTACATGTAATCATCCCCATTTTAGAGCTGAGAAAACAAAAACCAGATTGATAAGTAACCGAGGACACCTGGAACAGTGGTGGAGCCCAATTTAAAAATAACTACCACAGTGCCACCACCACATCTGTACTCACAAAGATAAAGCATGAGGGTAGAGGAGGGTATGGAAGAATCCGTGAGAGTAACTACAGGTAAGGAACACAGAATAAGAACTGGCATGAAGATAATAATGTCGCAGCAACAAGTAATAACAAACTTTAAGAACTCTTCTGTGAATAACAACAAAACACTCTTCTTGCCCTCCACCCAAGACAGGACAGAAAGGAAAAGGTGTAGATTACATTACAAAATCAGCCTGAAAATAAAGAAAAATATACTAGCAATTTAATTTTTTTTTTGGAGACAGAGCCTCACTCTGTTGCCCAGGCTAGAGTGAGTGCCGTGGCGTCAGCCTAGCTCACAGCAACCTCAAACTCCTGGGCTCAGGCGATCCTCCTGCCTCAGCCTCCCGAGTAGCTGGGACTACAGGCATGTGCCACCATGCCCGGCTAATATTTTCTATATATTTTTAGTTG
>CAUYRT010013900.1:0-18334 GCA_963574885.1 Lepilemur ruficaudatus
ATGCCTGTAGTCCCAGCTACTTGGGAGGCTGAGGCAGAAGGATCGCTTGAGCCCAGGAGTGTGAGGTTGCTGTGAGCTAGGCTGACGCCACGGCACTCTAGCCCGGGCAACAGAGTGAGACTCTGTCTCAAAAAAAAAAAAAAAAAAAAAAAGAAAGGTGGTAGTAATCTTGCAAGATGCAGGAAGTTCTGCAAAACACGTCAATTACAACTATGAAGTTACTGGGACAAGGATATAGAGACAGACTCCTGGATAAAAGAGATAATTTAGTTTGGCCTTAAAATGTTAAAAATCATTAACACATGACAAAGGAGACATCATAATATAACGGAACAAAGAAAAATAACTCGTCAACAAGAAAAAGAAATGGATTCACATCTTACATTATGATCATCTATATTACTCCCTAAGCTTAGGGTTCTGGGTAACCTCTGTGTTTTTGCTCTGCATTTTTTAACAATTCCAGTTTTAGCATGATCGCTATAGACAGAGGTTCACAGAATCTGAGAATCTTGGGGCAGATGTAACGGGCATTTGGTCCCCCTGTGACACACAAGACTCTCCACATCTGTGTCGGGTACTGAAGCCCTAGCCTGTGGAGGGCTGTGGGCGTCAGAGGGGTGTGGGGGTGCCCTGCCTCCTGGAGCACTTCCCTGGGAGAGGGGATGTGACTTTGGGAGCATCAGATCTGGGTGTCGCAGTTCTCAGGCTCTCCTGCCGTGAAAGGCAGGGGTGACAGTGAAGACAGACACACTGGCATCAGGCTTTGAAATTCCTCATCTCTCTGATCAACGGGGGCTCTGATGAGGAAAGGCTGAACAGCAAGTGAGTACAAAACATTCTTTGAAGCAACAGAAAAGCAAGTTTTCCAAACCCATTCTCAGCTGGCAGTCTGTATGGGTTATTATTTCTTTAGACTCAGAAGACAATCGAGCCCACCACCCTCCATTTCATGGGTAAAGAAAGACAGAAAGAAATGAAATTATTGTACTTGTCATATGTAAAGGCAACACCCACAAAATACCATAAAATTGCTATATTTCTCTTTTTCTGCATAATAATATTCTTGATTTGACCTTCTGTAGGTTTCACTCTTATATTATTCATTTCCTAATCAAATGAAATAAAATCATAATGTCACCAAAGGGAGAAGACAGTAGCCATAAATGCTAATTTACATGAGAAATGAAAGGAGCATTTTTCATGAAAACATATAAAAAGCAAACCTTATTTAAAGACAAGTCTGAAATTTTTCCCATTATTCAACAGCAACTTTGAGAGATGTGTCAATTCTTTCTCATATGGAATTTGTCACCTTTTATGTTCATTTCTACCAGCTGATGAAGTTCATCACTCTTTAATGGCAGGATTTTCCTCTATTTTTCAATAAAGCATCCAAAATCCCACTCACGCCTTTTCAGGAGGCCCACTCATCTGAAAGAATTACTGTCTTCAGAGCCCAGGTTTTGAGTCCTCCCTAATCTCTCTGCCTCTTTAAAGGGCAGAATCTGTCGTAGGCATTTGTCTCTCTGTCCGGACCCACGCTTTGCAATATGCACTCCTAAATACTCCTCTAAACGTTTTTTTCCTCAGCTCATTAATAAAATTCATCAGCAAAGATCTGAAATATTAATAGTAATTATGTTAAGTATTGCACTTCCCAACGTCAAAATCTAACACTGCAAACTGTCCTCACAATTGTATCCCTGAGCCAAGTGTTTTAATAAAGATTAGTTTAAATGCTTGCTCTTCAGCAGATCTGGATTAAGTTAAGGTTTGGGCGATTTCAAGCTTGTATTTTATCTTCAACATAAAAGTTGTGTTGTTCAAAACGAACACACACAGTTCCGCCTCTACGCTGCCTACGGAAGAAGACGGATCAATTCCGTGACAATTAGACTAAAGTAACTCACGTTCACAGAAATGTGTCAGCCAAAATTACACTAGAAACTAGAGGAATATGAGCCTGGGAGAACAGAGAGCTGTAACTTTTTGCTATTTGTCCTTCTTTAGTGTCTGAAGTCTTATCGTGACCAAGTACTACTTTTGTGAATGATGATAAACATCAGCCTCATACTGGGAAGATGTGTCTGATAATACCTGGGGTCGTTCAGAGTGGTCATCAGGTATGGAGTGTTCAAAAACTGCATTTAACCTGCACAGAATTCAGGAGAGATAGAGGGAGAGATTTATGAATGGTGAGTTTAGAGGGTGGAAGGGCATTGGCGACTCCAAGGGTTGCTGTCAACTGTGAGAAGGACAAAGTGTTGGAAGATGTGGTTTTAGGACTATTGATAATAACCAACGAATAGTAATTAGTTAAGCTAATTACTACTAATTACATATAAAATAAGTAATTCTATTGTGAAGGTTGAACAGAGAGAGAAAGTGTACACACATTTACATATGTGCAAATATGCAAACATATTTACACATTTGTACATAATATGTACATATGGTTTACAGAAATACGCAGAACATATTTATGTGTTTTGTCAGTTAGTGTTTGGAAAGGTACGTTCTCGCCTACTCCACGCAAGGCACTGCACTGGGTTTGAAGAATATAAAGGAAAATAAGGAAATAACAGCCATTGCCACCCAAGAGCTCACAGTGTGCTTTCAAGATGGCAGGAATGGGCCCTTGGCAGGTCTGCCAGAGCGATGATGACACTCGGAAACGGACCCCTGAGTGACATCACCTGGCACTGGACTCACAGGGAGCTGCTGAGACGGCTGCAATGATCTGGCCCCGGGATCCATGCACAGGCAGAGCCGTGCGAGAAGCCTGGGCTGACACACCTGCCCGTCCGGCGCCTTCACACACCGGTGCAGCCTCAACCTGGGGGTGTGTTTTATTTCTTTCAAATGCATTTTTCTTCCTCCAATCATTGGTTCCTGCCCTAGAGTGACAAAGTCCAAACAACTAACTAAACCACAGCCAGGGTCATTTCCTTCTGGGTAGAGATCACTGGGATGGCCCACTGAGCCCCGGATCCTGCCAGATTGGTCTGAACTCATTCTGCAGCCAACGATAAAACACTCATGTTTTCATTCTATGCGACCTGTTTAGAACATGAAATCTTGATTTCTTAGAGAATCCCCCACAGGAAAGGTCAGAAAGGTGCCGAAAATAGGACCACACACACACACACACACACACACACACACAAAAGATAAGAAAAAATTCCACCCTGAGGTCAAGCATTACTTGCTGGACCCTTACCCTTGGAGTCTGGGTGATGCAAGGTACAGGAGTCCTGTTCGGCAGTGAGACCATCTCGGGACATCTGCTGCTTTCTCACGTTAACCCAAGGACACGGCCAGAGCTGCCACCCAGGGCTTTCTATTTTTGCATTTCAATTCTAATAATTCCACTGGCTGCTGACTATTTTTTTATCTTGAGGAGAAACTTCTAGCCTTGCTTTTTCCATTCTTATAATGAGGATTATGCTTTTAGTTAAACTACCCAACCTTGAAACTTTTACGCTCTGGATAGCAGTTCTGCCCGAAATATGGTTGTAATGGCACGCACATCGGGAGGTGCTGATGTTTTTGCCCAGAGGATGAAACTGATTCTTCTTTTAACATTTAATTTTATGGTTTCACTTTAATGTGCTTCCAAAACATCATTAAACCTAGAAGAGGCTTGAGTTTTTGTCTTAATACATTCTCTTTAGTTCACCTACAAATTTGTCAACATTTTATTCCTTTTCATGGTTTCTGTGTTGTAATTTGTCTGTCTTTAAAATAACTCTTTTTCATTGTTTCTATTTGGATTAAAGCCTTTCCAGCAGCTATTACCGGAACATTAGCTGCATACACAGTGGACTGCAGCTGTGATTAGTTAGTGACTGCAGTGCAGCGACTCGGTTGCCTTTCTACAAAACCAACCCCTCTGCCCGTCCCTTCCTTAGAGTCAATGCTTCCAAATAAAACACACTCAAAAACTATGTAACGCAATAATACATTAGAAACAATTAGTAGGCGGTTTAAAACGCATTGCCAAAGATGCTGCATTAAGACATGTAATACAACTGTGATTTCCACCATGGGCAAAGCAAACAAACTCCTCTTTGCTGCTATGTCAAAAGAGCTGGTGAACTCGCGGCGTGGCCTTACCCACCTCCTACCTGCCACCCATCTGGCCTCAGTCATTCAACACATCAGCCCCTCAAGCACTGCCCTGTCCAGGCCGCTGGTGACCACCACTTTGCCGAGACTTTGCACTCTCCTCTCTGTGGCTCTTCCAGGAATTGACGACGTTGACCATTATCCCCTTTAAACCTTCTTCTCTGGGCTTCCATGAGCCACTCCTCCTGGCTTTTCTCCTATTGTAGAGAATTGTTATAGTCTTCTGTTGCCTTGGCCTCCATTTTAAATGTAAATCCAACTGTTTCATAACAGAGGCAGAGCTCCGTCCTCCTCCACATGGTTTCCATTTCTTCACCTCTCGAGTTAAGGGGGTTCCTCAGTGAGGCCGATGCAGACACCCAGCCCTCTGCACGGCCTCCTGGCGACCACCTCCCTACAGGCCAGCTGGACACAGCCTACGTGACTCACCCCGCTGCCTCCACGCCCCGCGTGGGCTGCGCAGACTCGCCGAGTGACCATCGCGGTCCTGCTGTGCCTCCATGCGACTCACGCCTGCTTACGCAAACCCGCCAGTCAGAACTCCCCACACAAAACCTGCCAGGGGAAAGCCCTGGACCCCCACAAAGCCTTCGGCCCAGCCCCCTCTTTCTGTCTTGCTCCCCACTTGCCGGTTGAGCGTGCGCGTCCAGATGGCTCCCCCTTCCCACGGGTCCTGCGAGCCGCGCAGGGTCTCTGGGATCTGTGAGTTATAAACTGCCTCTGTTGTTTCATGTGTTCTGTTGATGGAAAAACCCAATCCTAACTTCTTTCTGGGTCAAGGCTCTCCTAGAGAGTGTATACTTTGGTAGGAATAAACTGGATATGGCCAGACAAGAGCCATAAAGGTATATGCCGGTATAAAAGGTTTCCTGTGAGAGGGACACCTGGAATAGGCCGGATGCTCAGGCACTGGCCATCTGCCGGGATAAAGAAGTATCCCATGAAAGCCACATGGTAAACACCCACAGTCAAGTCCCCAGGGGTCCCGTCAGGGCAGAGAGTTTAAAGCCACTCTCATGAGAGAGACCTCAAGACCAAAATAGGAAAAAAATGCCATCTGTGTAATTGTTCGATCTTTCTCAGTGACTTTGGCTGATTCATCTTCCTCTATCTTTGCTCAAACGTTGGGGATTTGCCCTGCATCCTTTCTGTCTTTTCTAATGTACTGTTTCCTTAGGGGATCTCATTTGGTCCTGTAGCTTTAAATACCAGCTACGTGCTGACGGCTTCCAAGTGTACATCTTTAGCTCCAGATTTTATTTACAACTGCCGGCTTGGCATCTCCCCTCGGATATGCAGCAGTCATCTCACACTAACTGTTCAAAACTTAATTCTTGATTTCTACTCTGCCCTCACGTCCCAGTAAATATTGTGACCAAAGACCTTCAAATCTTAGACCTGGCACATCAACCAACATCTAGTCGCTCACACTCAAAACCCAGAAAACTCTCTTAGTTATTTTATTTTCTCTTACTCAACATCTAATCCAGAACTAATCCCCACTAGTTCAATTCCAAAAGATATCCTGAATCTGTCCATTCTCACTCTGTGGCTGTCACCTCTAGTCTGCACCACCGCCACACTGCCATGGCTCCTCAGGCGTCAGCCTGCTGACACTGCTTCCTGCTCCAATCCGTCCTCTACGAGCAGCCAGAGAATCCTCTAAGAGTGTAATCAGTGCACGTCACTATTTTCCTTAAAACCTTTCAATGACTTCCCACTCAATACATAATAAAATCCCAAGTCCTTGACCTGCCCTGCGAGGTCCAGCCTGTGTCCTGGCTCCTGCCTCCCTCTCCAGCTCTCCTCTCTCACCACCTGTCCTGCTGGATCCTATGTTCCTCAGACAGGCCAGGGCGGCTCCTGACGCAAGACCTTTGCAGTTCCCGCTCCCTTTGTGGGAACACGTCTTATCAGATGCTCACAGGACCGTGAGCTTCCGCAATTCACAGTGCAACTCAAATATCACATCCCCAGAGCAGACGCCCTCCCTGGCTCCTCCAGTGTGCCCTTCGACATCCTCACTCACACTCTGTCACATTATCTTCTGACATCTTCTCATGAAAACCATGGGTTTGCTAAGTTATGGGCTGCCTCCTGCCACCAGCATTTAAGCACGAAGAGAACAGGGACCTTGAGTCTCAGGTACCTCTGTGTTCTCCACACCTGGGACAATCCCCAGCATATAACAGACAAAGAAAACTGTGAATGTGGAATTTGATAGGTAGGAGAGGTGGGCCCTTCCATATCCTGCTTAACCCTGTATTTAACAGAAGAATATATGTGAAAATACTATTTCATTTGGAAAGCGTATGAATGGGTTTACATGAACATTATATTTCACATTCTCCTTGTATTTCATTCTGAGAGCATCATATAGCCTCCTCACACGCTTTGACATTTATGACAACATCAGTCTTTGGATGGAATTTTCACATCCAGTAGCACACATATATTTAATGGCCCATGATATGTAAACATACCAAAGGAACCTTCCAGAGAAGTTCTAGAACAATATTTCCTAAAATCTTGAGAATACTCAAACAACTCTAAAAGGAAACCCCAAATGATTAACATGTTCTGAAGATGCATATGCAATTAACAAAACTTACGAGTCCAGATTTTCAATTTGGTATGGATATAAGTGGTACCTTGATTCTGTATGCACACCACTAATGCCGTGGGAGGCATCTGTAGTCACCACTGTGATCATGGTAATACACTATTACATACTGCATGAGCAGTAACTTGAACGTTGTGAAGTCAGCCCCATGAATGTGAGTTCAAATCCACCGCCCCCCCATTCAAAGGTATAGTAGCCCACCTGCAATTACATTTGCAGAGAGAAAAATATGATGGCAATCCCTGAAGACTTGACACTTCAACTTTTATTTTGGAGTAGGGACAGGTTTCTTTCCGTATGTGACAGATATCAGAAGAACGGTTAATAAAACCAGAAGGGCTGATTTTGAAATTCCTTTTTATTGGATTTATTTTTCTCGTATCGAATTGATGTAGAACTATCTTGAATCTTTCCACTAGATTATCTTTTGCCTATTTTACATTCTTTTCAGCACCAGAGTACCTCACTGCAGGAATAAAAAGTATGTAGGAAATACTGAAAATTCCAGCGGCCTCAGAAACATCAAAACCAGGGGTTTATCTTGGGTTGCAATTTCCAGGTTTTGGGGCTTCTCTGGTATCATCAACAAAGGTTAGCTTGTGATAATATGGAGCAATGTAAGTATCTGTCAGGTGTTTCTTCAACAAGACAGGTGAGTTGCGTCCTCACCATGGACATTAGCAGGGGGTTCTGCTCAAGTGTCTTATACAGAGGAAACTTCCGGAGAGTTTTATTTTATCATTTGATTTTTCTATGACGTAAGTAGATTTAATCATTAAAAGAATCTCTGCTTGAGTGAACCTATTGAGTAAACCCTATTTTACTTTTTCCCTTTAGAGCAAAATGTCTAAATTTTTTTAAAAAAATGAACAAATAGTTGCTAATATGTTTTCTGTGAGTCCCTCGAACCACCTGCATTCATGTTCTTCGTTAGGCATCAAGACTGGACAGTGATTCCCAACAGTCTCCTTCCTCTTCTCCTTGAACTCGGATCTGGAAGTGTTGATTTCTTCTTAAGGGAGGAAGACATTCCCAGCACAGCCTTCATTGCGATCTTTGAAAATATGCAGTGATTTTAACTAAAGACCTTATCAGACAACACTGTAGGCTTGATTTGAGGATTACTGAGATATTTTTTCTGAAATTGATTTTCAGTCCTCATTTAAAAACGCCCATAAGCATCATGACAAAACTGTAGCATCCTGAAACATCCTTCCCTGCAATTTCTCAGTGAGCCATAAAATCCGAGCTTCGTGAGAATTTAAGTCATCAGTACAATACGATGTGGTGCAAACCACTAAAACATTTCTTAAACTTCCTTCTGCTGGATTAAAATGGCAAACACTGTGAAGAGAGCCCTTTCATAAAATCTCAACTTCATTTTTTGAACTTTCAAGCAAAATATGTTGTCTTCTATGCCATTGATCTTTCACTGATGAAGGCTGGGGAAAAAGTGTGACCGACACCTACATAAGCTATGTCCTCTTCATCAAGGGAGAGGTACCAAAGAGAAACGTACACAAGGGATTATTTAATGACAAAGAAAAAAGTGGAAATACCACAAACATATCCTCAGGGTGGGGGCAAAGAGGTGTGAGCTGGCATGACCAGCATCAAACACGCCCCTGCCTCAGCACGGTCACTTGAAATGTGGGTCCAGGGTGGCAGCTGATTTCTGTTGTTTGACACTAGTATAAGAGAATTCAATGGCAGGACCAGCTCCTGACCACTTTCTTAGCGAGATACCACTTTGGATGCTGGCAAGACTGTTGCTTAAAGTTGACAAGCGACCAAGCAGGACTTGCATCAAAAAGTCCCCCATTGCCTGGAAAATCTCCAGGTATCATATTCCCAGAAATCACTCCAGAAAATCCATGGAGAAACAACATGAGAGGTAGAAGCACCCTGGTAGTCACACTTACTAGGTAAGTGATCTTGGACAAGTAACACGGACAGTTCTTTTATTGGGTTTAAATGGGTAAAAGCTGTTAAGACATAGAGTTGCTGTAGGAATAAAGAAGACAGAGTGATAGGCTGGGTAATGGTCCCACAGAGATGTCCCCACCCTAATCCCTGGAGCCTGGGACTAGGTTAGGGTACATGGCAAGCCAGAAATTTTGTAGATGGGATTAAATTCAGGATCTTGAGATGCGGAAATTAGCCTGGATTATTTAGGTGAGCCCAATGTAATATTATAGGAGCCATAAGACGGAGACAGGAGGATTAGAGTCAGAGAGAGGGAGGAAAACGTAACAGCAAAATCAAAAGTAGTCAGAGAGAAAGAGAGGGAGAGGGTGGAGAGAAAGAGAAAGTGAGAGACAGAGAGATTAACTGGAAAATCCTAACCCACTGGCTTTAAAGATGGAAGAAGGCGCCAGCAGACAAGGAGCGCAGGCATCCCCTTTAGAAGTTTGAAAGGGCAAGGAAATAGATTCTCCCCACAAAGCCTCCAGAAAACCCAGCCCTGCTAATACCTTGACTTTAGCCCCGGGAGACTGATTTTGGACTTCTGACCTCTAGAACTGTAAGATAACAAATCTATTCTTGGTGGTTTTAAGCCACCAAGTTTGTAATGGCTTATTACGGCAGCACTAGGAATCTGATAGAACAGAATACATAAAGTACTAAATAGACCACCTAAAACACTATGAAAACTCAAAGAAATATTAGTTGCTTCTGTTCTTCTTTTCCCAAATGAAAACGGACCAAATTTTAGTAGCTCAGATCTAGAACAACTTAAACACTTCACCTAGTAACATAAATGTCTTACATAATACATTCAATAAAGCCATAATATTTCACCTGACAGTGGTCCCCAACCTTTTTGGCACCAGGGACCGGTTTCATGGAAGACAACTTTTCCATGGACTGAGGGTCGGTGGGGGAGGGTGGGATGTCTAAGTGGGGAGAGATGGTGCAGAGCTCAGGTGGTCCTGGGCCGAGGCCCAGGGGTTGAGGTCTGCAGTGCTAGCATGTTAGGATACAGTGAATATGTTCATTATCTACCCAGCCATGGGTGCACAAGACCACTTGTTTGTTTCATTAAAGTCTGCAGAGAGGAAAACAATTTTGCATCTAAGGACAGCCAGAAAGCCTACTGATTCATTAAACCACCACAGAGGGGTACAGAATCCAGGGACAGCATGGGGTCTCTGTGCCTGAATTGACAAGTATTTTCTACTGGAACGCATATTCTGTCATGTGCAATCCACAGGATGGTTCCAGATTAAGGTAGACCATGTAAAAATTCTTTGAATTACTTTAAAACAATGACAATATATAAATTAAAGAGGGTTTATTCTCTGTCTAAAAGAGAATAAGAGTTTTCACTCCTACGGAAGCAACATCTATTTCAACTGCCTAGGCAGTTAGGAGATAGGGCTCCTGTTTTGCTCAGAATCTAGGTCTCATCAATTCCTGAGAGTCTATTACATACTCCAGAGAGAATCACTTGCAGGAGTGTGTTTTGTCAGGTCTGACGGAGAGCCATCTGTCACACTACACGGTGCTCAGGAAAAGGAGATGGTTGCGACTTTCACTGCAGGATGTGAAACTTAAGACAAAAGGCAAAACTCAGAGAGCTGAACACTTTGGTCCTCAAAGGTGGCCTCAATTCTCATGCAACGCATTCCTTTTCCTACCTGGAAAAAATCGTGATTTGTTTTTGTTGTTGTTCATCCATGAGGGCACTTTTAGGACAAGAATTAAACTCTGAGAAACTCTCTATCAACACTGCTTATTCCTTCCTCCCTCAAAATCATATAGTGCAAATAGCCACTTTATTCAAACCTACTTTTTAATCTCTGAAATTCGTCACATTTCTATACATGAAAAATATCACAAAATTTGAAGAAAATAAAGCACAGAGTTTAGCAATTTTGAAGAGAGTTCAGAATCCACAGACACTTCTCAAAAATATCAACCGTTTGTAGCCCCTCCCAGGTTGAAGAGGAGCAGCCTCCCGGGCTCACCTGCCACTCGCCTAGGATTAGGGGCAACAGGAAGCAGAGATAGGAAACAAGGCCGGGAACTATTCAAGACAGTGGTCTCTCAACACTGGGAGCATCACCTTGCTGTGAAGCAACTGCCAGAATTTAACATTATTTGGATGACATCTATCCAAACAAAGACAGGAACAAGTCGTTCTCTGGCTGCTCGGCACACGCCCTTCTGCATGAAGAAATGTAAAGGACGTTACTGTTTGCCACAGTGACTGCAGATGAAGCAAAGGCAGTGTGTGGCCTGGAGAGAGCAGACAGAGACACATGGGACCCAAAGGAAGGGCATGTGGGACCTAAGAAAAGTGATATGTGAAACCCAAGGAAAGTGACATGGGGGACCCAAGAGAAGTGACATGTGGCAGTCAAGGGAAAAGACATGTAGGACTCATGGTAAGTGACATGTGGGACCCAGAGGAAATGACGTGGGATCGAAGGAAGTGACAAATGGGACCTAAGGAAGGGACATATTGGGCCCAAGACCTTAATTTCTGAATGGCCTGCTCGCCCTCATCGTGTCAGGGACTGGTCCCCTCTGAGAAGGCCACATAGATTGTCACCGGCCAATTTTTATTAGTTTCCTTACATCTATCAGATTATATCTTATTGACTTTTTAAACCAAGATAATTTCTTTTTCCCACTTAATTACATGCAGTCTGAAAAAAGTACAAACATTTATTCTCATTCTAGAAACATATTTTCTAAAGCCCTAATAAGTAAAGTTCTGCGTTCTAGGCATCAGATCCTGGAAGTGGACTTCCAAGTTTTGTGACAGAATGCATTTGAGGTGGTAAATTATATTTTATTAAACATCTTTAATATCAATTCTTACTTCTTCAAGTGCCCCTTTTTCCTTATTTTAAAGAGGATCATTGGCTACTTTTTCTCAAACCAGTAGACGAGTGCCCGTCTGAGGTCTCCTCTGACGGCCCTGCAGAGTCTCTGGCACATCAGACACCCCAGGGGTCTAGTTCCTGAGCCACGGAAGGTCCGTGTGCCTTTCTGGCCACTTGGGCCCTCAGCTCACTGTGGAAGGGGCGCCACATGCGTCGGCTGCTCAGGTGTCTCTGGAGAAACGGGAAATGCAGGAGAGGCCAGTAACCTGACATACTGCTTTTGTCAAGGCTGTTACAATAAATATTACGTTATATAATCTACTTGGATTTTCAGTTCTCTGTAGCCTTGGTGCTATTCTGAAGGAGATTCTGGAAGTACTGGGGGGTGGGGGAAGAAAGTTAAATATGTCTATCTGGACCCACCCGATCTAGTCTCTCTTGTTTGAGAAAGGAAACCACCTCTCCTAAGACATCTGAGCTCCATGCACGTAGTAGAACAGGACTGACCATGAACAAACACTAAGTGCCGCCTGTGCAAACTGGAATTTTCTAGGGCCCAGATGTAAAACATCCCGAGCACAAGTGTATGACCACTGGATGACAGTCCCGAGCTAAAAACTGTCTATGTCTCTTTAAAGCTGAATCCAGAATTTGATATACACATAGACCAGAGAATCAGATCTCAGTTACCGAATTCCTTTGCTAGGTAGGTGGTAAGACAAAATGCAATTTTTTAAGAGAAATTATGAGATTTTCCCCTAATACCATTGACAAAGAATGCTTACGGCAATACCACGGTGCCTAGAACCATTCCTGACACAAAATTGGTGCTCGATAAATATTTGTTGCGCGAATGAACTAATACCCTGCTTGTGAAAAGGAATCTGATTACTCTTCATCAGTCCATACACAAACACAAGTCCAGTGCCAGCACTTAAAGAATATTGTTGTTTTTTGCTCCCACCACAATACAGTGTGATGAAATTTTATAGAACTTACTTGTTCAGTACAATTTAACAAACAGTAATTACGCATGCACGGTGCGCCAAACACTGCTAACAGCACAGGTATCACAGAGAAGCGGACATGGTGTTCACAGACAGCCATGATATAATCATTCTTGCCTTTACAGATCAGGTTCCCAGTGAGAAATGCACCAAACCGTTTGCATGGGTATCGGCCAGGACCTGAAGAGCAGCATGTCAAACGCAGGCCCCTCTTTGGTTTCCCTTTCCCAGCACACCTGTGTGCCCTCCTTCCCACCATCCTGGATACCACGTGGCTTTGTTTCCCCACCTCTCCTGTGGATCTCCATTGCTTACTTCCTGCAATGCTTCCGTGCAGTCTGTGTATTTCCCTGATACACATTTCTATGCGTCACCGACAACAATTGCCCAGGGAGAGCCTCTGACAACTACTCCAGCTTAGCTCCTTCCTAGACCCTCCTCCCCGACTCCAATCACCTCCCTCGGGAAGGGCTCCGTCATTTCCTCCTGAGGGGACAGCAGCGCCCTACAAAGTGCTGTGAAGACACAGCAAGGGGAAGGGGCGCATATTTATATTTCAGCCGGGGAAACTCTTGCCACAAACACTAACCAAAAGCGAGGGCTTAAGGAAGTGTCATTACTTGAATGTCCCCAGTCATGTGCTGACGACGGCTGATGTGGCTGCCTGCCTGTGGGTGACCCGGGTCCCGGGGCTGGAGGCTGCACAGGGAAGATGTCATCTCTGCTCTTTTGTTTATAACTCCCCAAGTGCAGAGCCTGGGCTGGGCACAGGCAATCAGCTGCTCTCGTTTCTTTCTGAAGGCCATGGATGAACAGATTCCATACTTGATATTAACAGCAGCAACATCATTTTTATAATGCCTAAAATAATGTGGACATGAGATTAAAAAACGCACTACCTGCTGACGTTTTTCAAATTCCAGCTTGATCCGGGACTTGATGCAATTACACGTGTCCTGATATGTTTGCTGCAGAGCCAGCTCCATGAGGTGCTTGTGGTAGGCTCCCGCCAGGTTCCCACAGATGAAAATGATCACGTTGGCCAGAATCTAAGGAGACAGAAAGAGCTGCTCAATGGGGTGAGTGTTTCTAACTCACAAATACAATAAAAACAGAATGTACATTAGCAACAGTCTGCAAAGAGATAACTGCAGGAAGTTAATTTTACTTCTGATTCCAAACTAACATTTTTATTGCTTAACAGAAAACATCAATCTCCATTAGGGGTTGTATCCTTTTCTTGCATTCATGCCCTTTGGTAGGGGACTTTGCCGTCCCACCCTTGACTTTGGGCTCAGCCATGTGATTTGCTTTGTTTTGGCTAAGGCAATGAGGACAGAAATAGCCATGTGCCAGACTCTGTCCACGGTTAGAAGACCTTAATTGTTTTCAGGTCACTTTCTTGTGCCTGAACATGCACAAGAAAAGAACATGCCCTGCCCAGCCCACCAGTCCCAGGATGAGAGATGCATGGAGCAGAGACACCCTAGCCAACCTCCGGTGTATCACTGTGTGCCACTGAGCTTTCACGGTTGTTACACGGCATCGTGTTGCCAGGTGACTGATACACACTGCTCTTGCACCAAAACTGTACATGCTGATAAGTGATATTCCCTGTTATCTTTTGTTTGCATAGAAATATGGCAGCCTTTCAAAATATGTAACTCATTACTCCTTTGATGATAAAAACAATTCATGTCACAACAATTTGGGAGGAAAACAGAAGATATATAAAGAAAAACTAAAAATAAGCCATAATTGTCCTTCCCAGGAAGAACACTCTTGCTGTCCATATGGCCTTGTCTGCCCACTCCAGCTCTCTCTGTATTGTCAAAATTGGTGCCATACTTTGTTTTGTCAAGACCTCTATCTTGTTCCAAAAGTTCTGAGTTCATTATGAGTGTAGTTTTGGGCTTTGCTTTAACATTCAGTTAAATTTTTTTTCAGATCAGATAAATTTTATAGGAACAGGATTTTGAATGCTTAGATAATAATATTCAGTTCTATGACTGGATCATCATTTAGTTACATTCATATTGTTCAGTACTTATTTTATTGACATAACATGCATTTGCATTATGCTATGGGGTCAACCTCATGCATAAAACTCTGGCTTCATGTTTTATCATTTCCTTAGACTTCATTATTGAAAATGTACTGAGTCAAAAATGATGAATGTCTTTAAATCCTTGATGCACACTGCAACATGGCTCTCCAGAAATGTTCCATTTTCTATTCTCATCAACAGTGTATGACCGTGGTCTTTTCAGTGCGTGTTCTTATGAGGGAGTGTACTATTCACACAGAGCAAGCTCCTGTGAGTTCAGGGCTAGACCTACAGGTGTGCCAGCAGCAGGGCAGACATGCCTGGTTAAAACGCCCCCCTTCCACTTCCACGTGACCTTAATTCTCACTTTCTCACCAAGACAGGCCTCAGTGACAAGGCAGGGGCATCTCCTGACACAGATGGGCCTCCCAACATGGCGAGCAGGCACAGCAGTGACTACAAGCTGTCAGGGGAATTTTATTCCTGAACCTTCAAGGTTCCCCGAGACGGGACTTCTCAGAAAACGATGGCTGTCCTGCCCCTGCACAGTGGGGTCACTCCTCCCAAGGAGAGCAGGAGGAACTGATCTGACTGGAGGGTCCGGGAGAATGACGTGGACCCTCTGCAGCTCAGCCCCTCCTCTCCCCTCTCTGCGGGGTCTTCCTCCCTAAAGAGCATGGTCATTGTCACGTCCTGTGTTCTCAGCCAGGCAGTGGACCTACTGGGCCCTGTGCTGGGAAGGGCCTTCATCTAGGGGTAGGGGGTTGGCGGGGAGATGGGTTAACTGCAGGGAATATTACCGAGATCATTTGTCCCTAACCACTTTCTCCAAATGTTGTAACACTAATAAAGGAGACTTTTGTTCTCCATCTGATGATGCCTTTCCCTAACTCTCAACAGGTTCTGAGCACAGGAAGAAAACAGTCATGCTGATTATTAGCATTCTAAAATCCTGGAGAATAAATTTTCAGGATAGAGGGACAAAACACAACAGAGTTAGAAATAAGAATGTGATGAGCTTCTCTCTCTGAATAAGTGCAGAGACCCAGCAGAAGGGAGGTCAAGAACTGCGCAGACTAGAGGGGGCTTCAACACTGTCCCATGTAACCCACTCAGGTCACAGAGATTTGAGGTCAGAGAGTTCCCATAGCTCACCCATATTCTCAAAGACAACCGCCCATAAGTCCTTTTATGTGTCCGTATTTTATTTCATCTCCCTTAGCATTGATGAATAAAATATTTACTGGGTATTTTTCTGTGTGTGTGACATATGCATGTGTTATATATGTATTTGTGAGTGATATGGTCACATGGGGTGCATGCATGTATGTAACTGTGTGTGATATATGCACGTGGCATGCATGTATATCCGTGTGATGTGTGTGTGGTCTGTATGCCTGAGTAAGGTGCGCTGTGTGTGCATGTGATATGCAAGTCACACGTGTGCTCTGTGTCGAAGGCATGTGCGCTCACAATCTGTGTGTGTGTGTGCAGCAGCTCAGAGCTTGGGAGCAACATGGCGGCCCTAGGTGCTACAGCGCACATTTGCCAGCGGCGGGGCTCTCTTCCTCTCTACTGCCAGGCTTCGGCACACCTCCTCTGCGAACGTCAGGCCTGAAGCACGTGGGAAGTCCCGGTGACCTTCCCCGCTTCTTCCTTGAGGGGACCCTCCTCCAGCAGAGCCTGAGTCGCTCCCACTGCCGTGGCCAACGGCTCGCCATAAATTGAGTCCTGCCACACTCTGCTCCTGCAAAATGACCATCTGCTTTGCTAAAAATGCTTCAGACTTTGTCACTGCCAGATTTGCTCTGAAGAACAGTGCACCAAAGAATGCCGGAAATGAGAAAAGCTAATGCAAACCATGCTGCTCAGAATGAGAAAATACCAACTCCTTCCTTATTAGGAGTAGTTGAAATAATAAGGAAAATAACTTAGTGATGTTTCATGACAGCTGTTTATCTTCCTCCTCAAAAATGCCTTCAAAGCATAACTATCAACATGTTAGGAAGTAAATTTCTACAAATTAAGAACCAAGCATAAGCAACAGAACTGAGCAGAGTCACCGTCGCCTGTCCCCTGGCCTCCCGCAGCAGGGAGTACGGATGGAGCACTTTGGTACCAACCTGGAGACCCCAATATGCGTCCCCATCTCTGGAATGGCAAGTACTGTCCTTTCCTGTTTTCCTCCTAGAATCGCACTCCCCGCTTCTACCTTCTAAATTCCCCTGGCCTCGTGGGCCTTGCAGCAACAGAACCATTCACCCTGAGTGTCAGAATTCTTTTCTTTATTGCCATAGGCTTTTATTCCCATAACTGGGGCAGCCTGAATGGAGAACTGCCACCTCCAGGCCACAACCTTCCCTGCAGACTGAAGGCAGGGGCCTCCCCGGTCTGCGGGTCCCCAAGCACGTCGCCGGTGTGGCTGACCCGGTAAACGTTCCTCGTGCATTAGGAAGTTTCCCCACATTCTACAGTAGGGGCTTGTCCGTCCACAGCAAGAGGCGGCCTCTGAACACCAGTGCGGCCTCGCTCTCCTCAGACCCTGCCTTCCAGCCAGTGCTCTCCGACTGCCACGTTACACTGGCACGTCTGCCTTGTCATGGAACCTAAGGAAAAACCTTCTCTGAGTCAGTTATTCTGCATCCTGCATTGCTTCAAACAAATGTAATTTGAACCCTTCCTGGCTACAGATAATGGGGACAACCAAATTTACTGATTTGCATTCACATATTCAAAGGAAAACATTTAAGAACAATTAAGAGCCTTAATGCCAAATAAAATATGGAATTTCTTTCCTGATGGAAAAGTCATCAAACGATAAGCCTTTTCCTGATACCTGATTTCACTCTGCAATACTGTACTCTAAGGTTAATAGAATTAACTGTGGCATTTAAATCATGACACACATTTACAAACATGATTGATGTCCTAAAGCATTTTCTTGCAAAGTGGTGCATTCATATAATGACTTTATGTGCAATCCAGGGCAGCACGGAAGTGATTAGGTTAAGATTTTCTTTTCAATCATCGTATCAAAGCATATTATTTTCTAGAAGACAGTTACAGCAGGACATATGACAAAAAAATCTTATTTTCATGTTGCGTTTGTTTTATAACATCATACTGTCTTGATGTCTTCTCTTATCTTGCTGCTTCATTTAGCTCCTCTCACATCTGTCAGAAAACAGGAGAGGAAACTGGGCGTCCCATGAGATGCCTTGGAAGAAAATAAATTGTTTAAGGTAATAACACCAGTCAAGGTTTGCCCTGAAGATTAAAACCAGGCCTTGCAATGGAGCAGGGCGCATGATCTGGAATCTGTGCAAATGGAACCGTGCCAGGGCCTCGCCACAGAGGCTGGCTGTCCCCGCCGCTCCCCACTCCCTGTCTTCGCCTGATGTAAATGTGGGGTGATATGCCAGCACTTCTTGGTGAATCTCAGAGGATGCAAATTAAAATCCTGTGCTGGTAGGAAGGCCAGCTCTATCGAGAAATTGTGATTTTGTTTCTTGCATAGGGATCACCACTTCTCTTCCAAGTATTCCTTATATCTTTTCACCCTTGCAAGAGGACAGAAGGCAACAAAACCAGGGGCATGGGCCGGGCGCGGTGGCTCACGCCTGTAATCCTAGCACTCTGGGAGGCCGAGGCGGGTGGATAGCTCAAGGTCAGGAGTTCAAGACCAGCCTGA
>CAUYRT010013904.1:0-18102 GCA_963574885.1 Lepilemur ruficaudatus
GCATAAGAAGCCTAAGTGCTTTGGGTGATGCTTTTTGTTCAGCTGGGTGGATGGTTGAATAGATTGCGTTGTCAATGTCTTTCTTACTGTTGGTCATGCTCAAAATAGTTTGAAAGCCACCGAAACACCAGATATACATAAAAATATATGGGTATTTTACCAAAACAAATGAGAGCACACACTCTGGATTAAAGAACTGCATGAAGATATGAGAAACCCAAATTATTCAGCCGATACCTTCTGCTCATAATGGCGTAGTTTTACTTCATCACAAAAAGAGTGTGTGTGTGTGTGTGTGTGTGTGTGTGTGTGTGTGTGTGTGCAAGAGAGAGAGAGAGAGAGTTAGCCCACCAAAGAGTGTGTTCCCATCCCCAGAGACCTCAGGGCAGTTCCCCCTGGTAACTGGAGCTGTGTCAGTGAGGAAGAAAACCGGCTGACTGGATCCAGCTCTTCTGGGTCCCAACTGGTGGGTTGAGTTGATTTTCAGCTCCTAAGAATAAAGGCCAAGTCTTTTATTTCTTTTGGCTCTCACTGTGTCCTACCACAGTAGGTGTTTGAGAACTTTTTATTGACCTGAAAATCTATGCAGGACACAGTGATAGACTTGTTGAAATAGCCCTGCTGTAGTTTTCAGCTGTTTTCTCTGAGCTTACATAAAATGCTCTTGTTTGATGAGTGGGTTCTCCAGGCAGTTCCCAGTAGATAGAGGTTCCGGTACCTGGGTGAGAACCAGGGGTAGGAGACAATGCTTGAAGGACAGGCCCTTCCTGGAGATGATGAGTGAGAAGCCCCAGCAACCCCAATCCAGGGATTGGTCCCATGCCTTTGTATGCACCTATACACAAAGATACTCACGTGTCCTTTGAAGCATGTTTTGAACTGTCAAAATAATCTAAATGTCCATCCATAGGGAATTGTCTGAATAAATTATGGCACCTACCTCCATACAGCGGAATCCTATACAGCTGTGGGAAGAAATAAAGAAGCTCTTTATGTACTGACACAGACCAGTCATTCATAGTTGAAGAAAAGAATAACTATGACTCCAAAGCATCGTTCCATCTTCTGAAGCTCTCATGCTGTCAGCAAAGGCCTCACTGAAATTGTGTCACAGCTCAGCTTCTCCCTCTGCCTAAGCCCATTTCTTTCTCTTCTTTCCACACATGTTATAGCATTTGTTTATTGCTGTGCAATGAACCACCCGAAACTTAGTAGCTTAAAACAGCAATAAACATTATTATCCTGCGGGTCAGGGATTTGAGTGGCTTACCTGGGTTGATCTGGTGATGGTTTCTCAGGAGCATGTAGTCAAGACGTCTATTTCTTCCACCCCAGGCAGAAAGCGATGTGAAGATGACCAGCAATGCTCACCATGCCTGAAGGATGGGCTTCGCTGGGGTCAGGGGCTGCAACTAAGCTGTACTAGAAAAAGAGCATCTCTTCTGTTCCAACATCCTCCAGAGGAGGAAATTCTATTACCCAGGTCAATCTCCCCTCCAGCCATGGCTTTAGCCTGCTTTCTTTTATCATGCCTACCCTAGGCATGGAGATATGTGCTCACCATTATCTCTCCAACGTCTTTTTCAGACTTAGTGATTAACTGCTCTCCCTTTTCCCTAACAGGAAGAAATAATCTCCTTCCTAGTATATATCTTTCCTTCACCATTCTTTTCATTATCTTCTTACTCGCATGGATAAAAATGAAAATATAACCTGGAAATCTGAATTGTATTCCATTGGAATAATTTACATATATTATATTATCGGGGTCAGGCAGTATCTTTGTGTGTCCTGGCCATTACGGCTCCCACGAACATCTTTTCCACAGTCCTTCTCTGTGTTTCTCACAGTGTGCCTTAATCATCAGTGGAGTTAACAAACTGGTGGTGAAAGAGACTTCGTGCCAAGAGGTGGGTTGAGGACTCTTGCCTCTCCATAGCCATCAGACCCCATCTCCATCGACCTTAAAGCTACCCCAAAGTAAATATATAATCAAACTGTATCTGCCTTCAATTAAGCCCCCAGTCCCTTCTTCCAACAATATTGTCATCCCTGAGATCATCCTATGTAGATGCTCAGGAGTGGCCACCTGTCTTTCTTGGTATACTGCATGACAGATCACGCCTTTGTCTTTCCAGCTTCTGTTCACTAAGTGGAGCAGCTCCTGATGCTGAGATTCTAGTGCTCTTGGTTTGTACTTTGCTGCAGGTGAAGAGAATGAAAGATGTTTCTTTCTTTGGAAACAGTGGTTCTCATTGAGTCTGCCCAGTGCCTTTAACCCTGGCTGCCCATAACCCATATGCCAGGGTGTCACCTGTATAAAAAAGAAAGCTCTCGTTTCCTAGCCCCACTTATGGCAAAAATGGTCTTTCATTATTCCTGCCTTTTCTACCCTCTTCTTGCACTGTTCTTGAATCCCTGGACCATGGATTTGGCCTCCCTGAACTTTAACTCTTAGTGACTCTCTTGGACATTATTTCACCCTCTGTTTCCTTCATGGCTAAGTACCCCAGAAACTACTTTGCTTAGTAGGTACCAGAGCCTGGGATTCTGTGGCTGCTTGCCTGGTCATTGTCAGTCACTTTATGACTTCATTAAAGACAGTTGAGAGGAAAGAAAAACTGAGTCATAAGCAAGTTTCAAATTTCCAGATCAGAGTCTCTAAAACTGAAAGGGCATCCCAACGAGAGACGCCAATGCGGACTCCTAATGGGGATCTCAATTCATCTTGGCAGCTGTGGCTTTATTAAGAGTCACCAACTTCTCTAATAAAGTGCCAGGCTTTCTGAGGTTGATGACACCTGTATATGACATTTGGGATTTTTGTGTTCCCTGCCTCAGTTTCAAACACGGTGCCTAGAGGTCAGAAGCTTTTAAAAAATAACTTTCCAGTTCAACTGTAATTACAGTTTGCTAGGCAGGAGAGATCCCCGGGATGGTATGAGAAACTCATTTATAGGAAAACTTATCAAGAGAACTTTGTTCTCTCCTATTACCATGCTACTCCCTTAATCTCATCCTTCCAACCACTATCCCCATCTCCTAAGACTTTGTCTTTGAATCAGTGATTCTAAGAATTACTTTTACTTTTCCAATATCTATATGCCCACTAGTTTTCCAGGTGGAAGGAGTGTTTTGTGGAGTTTATTCATAGTGAGGATAAGGAGATTAGTGTAGCTAATCTGACCTGGTTAATTCAGAACTGTGTTATCTGGAGATGTTTATAAAGGAGAGCCCAGCCTACATCACCCACCACCTATCTATGTGCTCACATGGGAACAAATGATAAAATTAGGACAAACTTACATACATCCTTAATTCTAGGTAGGAAATTTAAGAACCAGGCAGGACAATAATATTTTTATCCTTCTTGTTGAAGACTCTCAAAAGAAGATGAGCATAAGTGAGTGGCGAGATATAAAAGAAGGATCAAACTGTATCAGTTGGCACAGAGTCACTACCCATCTGGGAGGGGTTATTTATATTATTGAGGGGACAGTTAATAATTTTCAGGAAGAAATAATGGGAAAGTTTCAGTAGTAATATTTAGGATTCTTAATGGCTATATAATAAGCCAAATTATGATCGTTAAAGTAATTCAGTATTTTAATATGAAATAAATTATTGATATTCCTTTCTAAAAGATTTGGGGCCACAGGGTAATAGAATTTCAGAGGTATTGTTAGAACTGGCACAGAGATTACTGGTATTTCTGGGACTTCCACTGTTCAGATACCTACAAGTAGTCTCATCTTGCTAAAAGCAGAACATCTAATAAATTGCTAATGTCCCTTGCTAATAACATCTTTTCTCAGAAGCAGATGGATCAATAAAAGCAATATGACCAACTCTAATTTCTGAGCAAAAAGGTAGACCTTATTAATAAAGTGGAAGACAGTAGCTGTAGTGGACACCTGTCGTTCTTCAGCATTCTCTCATGTATTCACCCACTGCAGGTAACTGCACCCTGATTCCCTCTGGGGGCATTACCTCTTCCCCATGGTGTGTAGTCTTATTGGGTATGTAAGTCAGAGTTCCTTGCCCTCCCCCAGCCAAGGGATGGGCATATGACCTAAGGTAGGGCAATCAGACTCACTGTCTGTCTTAGGACTTTGGATCTGAAGTATATGGGCACCCAGTACAGATGGATTCCTGAGGAGCAGACTCTTGGAGCCACCCTGGTTCTGTCTGTTGCAGAGCCTGGTTCTGAATCTTCTCAGCAGCTTGTGTGCTTCCCGAAAACCCTCCCCCCAAATTCTACTTTTGTTTAACTTAGCCATAGTCTGTTTCTGCTGCTACTAACCTAATAACCTTATTGACTATGACATCCATCCATTCTCCATTTTGTGATAGCCAGTGGAAAACAGCAGGTATAAGGAGGCATCTCTCTGAGATTTCAAATATTCAAGGAAGAGATGTGTGTGTTAATATAGCTAGAGCCTTTGTATAAAAGGAGAAGTGGTTTAAGACTCTACCTCCCCCCAAAAATCTGAAAATATTATTTTTAAAAAAATGATGTTGGTGTAAAGGAAAAGAGCCAGGAATGGAAGGAAGAAATGAGCAGCAGATGGGCCACTTCGGTGGAATTGGATTGTAAAAGATCACACACACGAGATCAGAGAACAGAGCACACACACGAGATCAGAGAACAGAGCACAAGTAAGGGAGAAAAGAAAGACTGGTGTAGAAGCGTCAAAGTCATGGCTGGAAAGCTAAAGCCAAGAGAAAAAAAAAAAAAGAATCAAAACTTGTGAAAAAAATCTAGAGGCATCAAAATGGTCTTTTGTTGGAAACGACCAGAGTGAAAAAGGCCAGAACTGTGTTCTGAGGCTCATGTTCTAAAGCTAACTGATGGCAGAGAGGGAAGTAGAACTTCTTTACAACTTTCATTTCGCTTCTATCTTCTCTATGAAAGTGAAAGATCTTCAGGCCTGAAAGTGTAGAACAAACGTGCTTAAAAGGTAACTGAAGTCTAAGATAGGGGCCAAGATAGTAAAAGAACAGGAAGCCTCTGTAAATGTCAGTCCTTCAGACCTGGATGAATTCTAGCGCAAGGTGCTGAGGGAGCTACCGAAAATAACTGCAGAATGGCTGCCATTAATTTTTGAAAATTCAAAAAGAATGGAAAAAGTGCCTGAAAATTGGAAATGGACAAATGACTTTATTTCCGAAAGAAGATAAGGTAGTACAATATTGGGGTTTAGAATCTACAAATAGTCTATTTAATGTGAAGCCTGATTATTTGGGAATTACAAGACTTAGATCACCAGGTCTGCCGGCTGCATATTATCATGACTTAAACAGATAAAGCCCCTCACACTGTTCATCGGAATCACATGGAAAATTGGACTAAGAGTACAAGTACGTGGATTTCTAAGTGGTTGGAAACTACTACCCAGCAAGTGCTGAGTGATGACTCAATAGCCTCTGGAGGGCAGGATTTGGGGCTAGACTACACCATTCTGTTCTTGCCCATACTATACAGTATTTATCAACAGCCACCAAAACATAGAAGCCACTTTGTGGCTGACTCAGAAATAGAAGAAGCAATAAATCCACTGAATGTAAGAATGAGTGTAAAAATTACCTCTGTGGGTCATTTATGTACAGAAGTTTATTTATTTACGGATAGTTTGGAAAGATATTTATTAAAGTTCTAGAAAGATATACACCAAAGTATTAATAATGATCGCCTCTGGGTGGGTGGCATAATAAAATTTTTAATGCTCTTTTTTTCTGTTTATTTGTACTTTAGAATATTTTTGTAATGAACAAATATTCCTTTCATAATAAGAAAAAATAATAAAAGAGATTTATTTCAAAAAGAAAAAAATTGCACTGGCTAAAACAATATAAAAACAAACCAGATGAAAGTTAGCGTGGATAACTGTAAAGTTCTGTGTCAAGGTAAAAAAAAAAAAAAAAAAGTACTTACATAAGTGTAAAATGGAGGGCAAATGGGTCTGAGAACAGTTTATTTGAAAAATATTTGGAAGTCTTGGATACAAAGTCACTATGTATCAAAAGGGTAGCCGAATGCAATCCCAGGCAGTATTGGTAGAATATCAAAGTCTGGGAAAAGACAAGTGATGGTTCCAATGAACCGGTCAGACCTTACATGGAGCAGTGTGTCCAGTTCTGAGCCTCAGAGGCCTAGAGAAAGGTCAGAGGAGGGTCTTTTGCACAGAAACAGGTTGAAAACCACATCACCTGAGAACATGTGACTTAGGTTAATTGCCCTAGGTCAGAGAAGATTTAAGGTACATATGATAGCTATCATAGCCACAGTTCAGTCAGCAGAGGGACAGACAGAGTAGAACCTGTAGCCCAGATGAACCCATCACGTAGTGGCTGTGATTAGGGAAGTTTCTAGCATCCCGAAGCCCAGGAAGTCAGATGAAGAACAGGAACATCTTGTAGATGGCAACAGAGAGAGGCCCAGGAAAGCAAGTAGTATCAGAGACATCCTAGAGCAGAGAGTGGGGACCCAGCAATATTCTGGTGGACTTAGGCCCATCTGTTAAATAAGCCTGCAGAGACGGGTACAGGGTTCTGGCTGCAGAGACTGGGGCTCTCAGAGAGCCGGGAGGCGGAGTATAACGACTGGCTTTAAACGTTTGAACACAGGGATGCCCTCACTCCATGTTACTCCTCCCACTCCAGCCTCCCAAAGTTTTGGAATTATAGGCATGAGCCACCGTGCCCAGCCATAAATCAATAGATCTTTATTGAGTGCCTATGAAGTGATGACACAGAAGCCCACAGGCCTTCATTCACCTTTTTAAGTAAAGGAAAATGAACACCTCAGAGGTAGGTATCAGCTTCCTTTTGTAGATCTCACAATCAAATTAGCACAATCAAGACATGAAGCTTTTCTACTACGCCATGCTTCTTGGGTCAGTGCCAGGTCATTAAAAAAACGTTAGCCTTTGTGATGTCAGGAAAAAGGCAAGAATCTACCATAACTGATACAAAGGGGGAAATTTTTATTTCCAGGAGAATTGGAATAAGTTTTATCCTGGCTGGTTTTATTAAGACAGGATCAATTATGTGAAGGTATAGTCAATGAATTAAAAGTTACGAGGTTAAAAGTTACGAGTTTCAATAAATTGAAATTCAATTTCCTTTAACGAAAATGCAAGAAGTCAATAAAATTTCCTGTAAAAACAAACATCGTCTTCTCAAGACAACATTATACAATAAAAAGCAATGGCAACTAGTGTGTCATAGAAATACTTCTTGCAAACAAGCAAGCCCAGACTGAATTTTATGATGACAAGATACAGAATAAGTACATATTTGACAATTTAAAACAAACTATACTCAAACTAAATTTTATTTTTTCAGGTCTTCGAAATATCTGATTTACACGTATTCTTTTTACCTTTATTTGTGTAAAAGATCTATTCTCAAGGCCTTTTGCCAACAAAGTTTCTCCCTTCCTCAAAGTTTCTGATATTTAAAACCCATGACCTTTGGTTTCACTCCAATTTCTGACTTTAAAAACTTGGAGACTTTTAATTTTCAGTTCTACAGAGGCCACAGAGAACATATCACACTGCTGTTTATGTTCTTGAAAAATAAGACACAGGACATTAGAACTGTCTGTCATAGAGTAAACATCTTTTTAAAATGTGCATAGATCCAGCAGTTCTGCTCCTTAAATTTGTCCTAAGGAAATCATTGGACAGGTACATGAAAACATCAATACAAAGAAATATTTTTAATAGTTAAAAAGAAGAAAACAATTTGAATATTTAATAATAAGAGATTGGCTAAGCAAATCCACCTATATTCAAATAAATAAAGTGTTTTGCAGCCATTCAACAAAGATGATACAAGTGTATTTTGACATGAAAAGATGTTAAGATTATACTATTCAATTTTAAAAGGAGGTAACTGAACAGCGTGAGAAAAGCCCAGAAAGTTCCCCACCAAAATGTTTACAGAGATTATATGTCTTCATGATAATAGAAAAGGTTTCTTCAATAAATTTCTTCTTGTTTTCTTACGTGTATTTTCTAATGTGGTTACAACATACCTGTCTCCTATGTGTGATAAGTAAATAAATGAACGCTCCGTAAGAGGAAAAAAGAACACTTTTACTTCCCATCGTGAAGAAACACTCCCTGGCCCCATGTCTTCCAGCTTCTGCCCCGTTTTCTGCCCGTGTTTATAGGAAATCTTATCCTGCTGCTTCTGCACCCTTCCCTACTTTCTCTCGGGCCACCTCTCTGCACCCACCAGAACTCCGGCTGTTAATGTCACCATTGACCTCATTGACCTCCACGTTGCTCCATCCTCTGGCCTCATCCTGCTCTCTCCTCAGCACTGGACAGACCCATCACAGCCGCCTTCCTGAAATGCTTCCTCACTCTCCCTTGGGACACCTCTCTCCCCTTTCTCCCTCCTTCACAGCGACACCTCCCCAGCCCCCTGACCTCGGTGGTCACAGTGCCTGCCGCTTAGTCCTCGGGCCTCCTCTCTCTCTCCTCTCTGCACCATCTGCACATAAGCCCCTCACCCCCAAGTCAGTGTCTCCTGCCAATCCCAATCTTCAATAGTCAACTGCCTTCTCGACATCTCCACTTGACTATCTAAAAGGTACCAAAACTAATATATCCAAGAAAAGAGAAAACTCTTGATTTTCTTCCATCTTCTCCAACCTATTGATTCTCTACTCTTCTCACGCCCATTAGCAAATCTTGAAAGCTCTACCTTCAAAACGTATAGCGAATCTGACAACGTCTCGGCCACCTCTACCACTGCCACCTTAGTCCGAGCCAGCACCGTCCCTCCTGAAGTGTCTCAGGAAGGCGGCTGTGATGGGCTCTGTCCAGTGCTGAGGAGAGAGAGAATGAGGCCAGAGGATGGAGCAATGTGGAGGTGAAGGGTGACATCAACAGCAGGAGTTCTGGTGGCTGTAGCGAGGTGGCCGGAGAGAAAGGGGCTAGAACTGTGCCAAGGCCCCCATGTTCCTCGTGGCCACCTTGCTGCCCCTTGAACAGCTCCCCACCCTGCTCTGGACACAGGCCTTTGTACTTGCTATTTCCTCGGCCTAGAATGTTCTTTCCCCAGGTATCCCGTGGCTTATTCTCTTTCTTTTGGTTTCTTCTCAAATGTCATTCATCAGAGAGGACTTCTTTACTGATGTATTCAATATAGTTCCTGTAATATTTAAAATATTACAGCTCCTCCCACCTCCAGCTCTCTTGTTTCGCCTTACGCTGCCTTAGTATACCTGCAACACTTATTGCCACATAACATACCAGATATTTACTTGCTTAGTGGCTGTCTCTTCCTACTAGATTATAAGCCACATGGGTGCAGGGAATTTGTTTTGTTTGTTGCTGCACAACCAGCACCTAGAACAAAACCTAAGACAAGATAAGCACTCAGTAAATATCTGTGGACCACATTATTTGCCTTGACTAAGTTTTTTTTTCCTTGGTAGAAAGGAACTCTACTTACGGTTTCTTAATTCTTAAAATCTTGGGGTGGTGGGATGGGGTTGAGAGTGATGTCCAAGTGCGGCAGAGGGAGGGAAAGAAGCTGTGGCCCTCCTCTGGGAGTCTCAGTCGACTGCAGACTGGACAAGAGTGACAAAAGCAGCAGCGCACAGTGGAAACTGGCTGGGAAATGTCCCCGCTCCTCCCATCTATGGGCTGGGGGCCTCTTAGCCTGGGCATTGACCCCTGAGGTTTCTGATTGAACAGTTTAGCTCCAAAATGGAAGGAAGGAAAAAACACTCTTGAGCAGCTAGCCCAGACCACTTAAGGAAGATGGCCTCAATCTCATGAAAATTCTACACGAGAACAGCCAAGGGTACCTGAGGTACGAATGACTTTTTCTCCTCCACTGCTGCTTAGGGACAGCCACACTGCTGCAGCCACTGTGTCGTGACTCTAGCTCCTTCGCCCAGCCTTGCACCTCTAGGTCCCCTGTGAAATACTGGGTTAGATCTAACACTAGAAACCATCCTTTCCCCACCTTCCTTCATAACCCACAGCCTCTCCAGGCCATGACAGCAAGCATTGTGAGGACTACGCCTGTCTCCTGGAAAACAAGCGGCTGGTAAGCATTTCAAAGGCTAAACAAAGTTGCAGAATGCCTCATACCCCCTATAGTGACCATGGATCCTTGCTGTCATCATTTTAGTAACGTGGGGAAGTAAAATAGAAATCAGGTGTCCCACGACAGGAACTTACAGGCAGTCTGCGCCTTTGATTTGCCTGAGCCTCTGCTCTGGTACCGCACCTGGAGTAAGCCCAAGGGTGGCCTGGGGCAAGCCGCTGTCAGTGCCTGAACTGTCTGCAAATGCACGTAAGCAAACTGCTTCCTCTGCTTCCTCTCTGCAGACTCCTGGAGGCTTTTATTTACTTAAGATGATGTTGTATGCTGGACTGAACACTGTATGTGTAAATGCATTGCTTCATTTGAAATCTGTTTGGACACAGACCTAGCGGAGCTGCCTCACCCCGGGAAGGGTAAACACCGGCACCTGTGAAGTCCTTCAGAGCTTGAGACAAGTGTCCTTCATTTCTGTGAACATTACCAAGGGGAGGTAATGTCATTATGCTGTTCTGTGAGAAAACTATTCTTACCTTAGTTTTGAGTTTATATAACACTGGTTGTGCTGATGTGATTAATTTCAAAGAGAGTACTCATGTATTCACTCACTCATCATTAAAAGCACACACACACACACACACACACACACACACACACTGAACACCTACTATGAGTCTCGAACAGGGCTAGACTTGGAGATATAAAGCAAAGGAGAAGGAGTCTTCCGAAGGCTTGCCATCCCGCAAGCTGACTCACTAAGTTGGGGGATCCCAAGGCAGAGTCTGTGGGAGTCCTTGCTGGATTTTGGAGTTGCATCATGCTGTGTATCTCAACAGTGATGCAAGTTCAGGAGTTCAGGAGAGCAAATACCAAGTCCAGGAGAAACTCCATTCAGAAATAAAATGCACAATGGAGAGTTGTGAATAGCAACTCTCACTTTGTATGTAATAAGGCAATTAACACATAATTCCATTCAGGCTCTAGAATGTTCAGTGAGCACTCACTGATGGGGGAGGCACTTGGCAGTGCTGTAGTATTTCTCAGACTTTCCTAGGGACGTGCTCAGGGCACAGGGGCGTGATTGGAGTATGAATGGGGCGTGGCTGGTGGTCTTTCTGGACAATGCCTGCTCCAAGCACGACAGTACTCTGAGCTTCTGTGTTTTACCTTAAACCTTCACATTAATTTTTCTTTCTGCCCAATAACATATCAGAGTCTGTTTTAATATAAAATATTATTTTCTCTAAAACCTTGAATAAAATTGATGCTCCAGATAGAGGTTTATACTGTAGCTTTGAGTAACCCTGACATAAAACAGTGGGTACAAGCACACCACTTTGGCCAGCACTGCTCTAGGGGCTGCCACGATGAACCAGGTGAAGCGCCGGCTCTCAGGTGTCCTCCAGCCAGGCTCTCTGAGCTATTTACAGAGCTGCCAGGGACAGGGACAGTGTGTGCTAAAGAGCATAGCTCTGGAGCCAGGCAGCCTGCCTTCGAATCTTGGCTTCACCACACAAACTGCATGCCTCTAGGCAAGTAACAACACTGTCTGTGTCTCAGTTTCTTCATCTGTAAAATGGATTTAATAACAGTACTGCCTCATCGTGTTGGGAGGCTCAAAGGAGTGAATGCACGTAAAGCTTCAGACATCACTATTCTTGGCCTTCCTGACACTCAGTCTACAGTAGTTGCCCTTTTCCCCCAAGTACCATACTTTATTTTCACAGCATTTATCACCGTCTGAAATTGTCATCTGTATTTTTATAATTTTAAACAACCTGAAAGCTTAATAACAGGACACAAGTTAAAATTATAGTGTAGCCATATTCTAGAATGCTAAGCAACCATCAATTTAATATTTTAAAATTTTATTTTTCTCAATCCATTGTTAAGATTAAAAATGAAGCTACCGAAGAGTGTGTATAGAATACTAGAACTTCATAAAAGAAATATACATTATATATACACATACATATGTTAATAGAGGTTGTCTCTGAGTGGTAAGGTTAGAGGGGATTTTAGTTTATTTCTCTTTGCTTTTCTTTCTAAATTTCCCACAGTTGATATCTGCGTAATGAGGGGGAAATGTTATTTATTACGGTACCATGGAGGCACCGGGAGGAAGCTGGGAGATGGGAGGAAAGGAAAAGGTGAGTCCCCAGTCTCAACCGCAGGTGGCACCTGGAAGTCACTGGGGAGCACCTGGCTCCCACCCACCTGGCCTGCCCTGTTTCTAGAACCCACTGGTGCCTGCAAGCCCCAGAGCTCACAGGAGCGGCTGTGGCTCCACTCCTAAACTCAGGGCTGCCTTTCCTCCCCTGACAGCTCCACAGCTGTTCCCGGCACCTGTGTAATCAGTTTTTTCATTAAGTCCCTATTGTTATAAAACTAAAAGAGAATTTTCTGTTTTCCTGGTTGGACTCTAATTGAACTCCTTCTGATCTATCATGCACTCCCTAGGAATCTGTCGTAGAGAAATAGTCAGAGGAGGTGACATCAAAGGTTTATGTAAAATATCGTCCACTGCAGTGTTATCATTTGGGAAAAAAAAAAAACAGAAACAACATAAATGTCCAACAGGAAGTGTTGTGGGTTGAAAAGACACGTTCAGGTCCCAACCCCTGGTACTTGTGAATGTGACCTTATTTAGAAATAGGGTCTTTGTGGATGTAATCAAGTTTAGATGAAGTCATACTGGACTGGAGCGGGCTTTAAGCCAATGACTAGGGTCTTCATAAGAAGAGGAAAATAGGGACACAGACGCAGAGGGAGAATGCCACCTGACAGTGGAGGCAGAGATTGCAGTGATGCAGCTGCAAGCCAACGAATACTGAGGATTGCCAGCAGCACCAGGAGCTAGAAGAGGCAAGGAAGGGTTTTCTTGTAGCCTTCAGAGGAGCATGTGTTGCCAATACCTGAATTTGAGGCTTCTAGCCCCTAGAACTCTGAGAGAATAAATTTGTGTCCTTTCATGCCACCTAGTTTGTATTAACTTGTTTAGGCAGCCCTGGGAAACTAATATAGTAAGCCAATGATTAGAAAATGTTTTAGAAGAACTGGAATTTACCCCCAAGGTTACTGTTAAACATACACATATGTGTGTATATACATATAGATATATAAAATCTATCTAAATAATAATGTACAGCTTAATGAGAGAGCTTGTTTACAATGTTGCAGTGCAGGTTCCTGGGCCCTAATGTCCCTATCCTGATGCAATAGTCTGGTTTAGCAGCCAGTAATGTGTTCTGGAAATCTCGCCCATCATCAGGTAGTAGGCTTCTCAGTTACCCCTGGCTGGAGTCAGTCATAGTTACACCTTAATTTTGTTTCCTGAGAAATAATTTAAATGATTTAAGAAGGAGAGAGAGAAGCCACTTTTCTTGGTTTCCACTCTCAAGTAGTCTCAGACTTCAATGGAGCCTTAATCTCCAGAAAATTGACCTGTCAATCTTACTTACAAAAAATTGGTTTTCTTCAATCAGAGTTGGGAAGACGTCACTGAAGCCTGAAGAGGTATTTGCCAGCTTTCTCACTGTCTTAGATGAGGCTCTTCTAGTCCCAAATCACAGAGACCAACCCCAGCTAATTTAAACATAAGTAGTGAATAGATAAGGAAATCCAAGGACGATATGAACAACCAGCCTGCGGAAGGACTAAGCCCAGAGCAGATCCAGTCATTACCATTAGTGACAATTCCAAGCCACCACCCTCATTCAGCAGCATGCATTCCTGATATCTCTCCGCTCAGACTTCCAAATTCCTCGGAGACAAATCTAATTGGTTCAGGTCAAGGGTCCCCTGAACCAATGGGCTATGGCTAAGAAAGAATAGGGTCATGTGATTCAGCCACAGCAGGTGGGGGTCCATTCGTGTGAGTGGGGGCCAGTTCTCCAAGAAGGGGAAATGAAAGAGTGGCAACTCCCCCAAGAGGCCTCCACTCTCCTGCTTGCTTCCCTGACCCCTAACCCTTAGTCCATGCTCTGAGAACAGATCTTAAACCTTCTCCTAGGACAAACCGTTCCTGTCTTCCCTTCCCTGTCTTCTATGCTCCATTCCAGACCAACCCATTTCTGAAATGCCTCCTGGGTATTCTTTCCCCACAGGTCCCACCCATGCGAAATTTGGCTTCTTGCTCATCTTGCACATTGACGCCCTTCTGTGAAATCCCCTCTCTGGAGGGAACTCCTTTAAGATCAATGAGATGACACTGCTCTTTGGATAAATGACACCAGAAAATCAGAGCCAGTAAGTTCTGGTTTGGGTTATTTTTCTATGGCAGTGACTAATCATGTTGAGTCATCCATACCCGTTTCCCTTGTGACCACTGTCGTACGTTGAAGAGCACACTGGCTGATTGGGTGGTATACGGCTAACCACAAAACAGGGCTTTTCCCAGTGGAAAGGCAGGTTGGCCGGCCTGTGTAGGAAAAGAAAGGTTGATCCAGGCACACAGCACCACACCCTAAATCGAATGAACGAGTTATCAGTTTTGAAAATGGCTTATGTCTGTATCAAGTCAGCTCTCCTCCCCCATTCTCCCCTTCAAGGATGAGTTGGCCACATGTTAAAAAAAATCAAAGCTGTTTCCTTGGGTACCTTCCTACTTTATTCTTTCTCCACAGAAACTACCTTAGCTATCACATCATCAAGCATTAATTATAATGACACAATTAGTTCTTAAGAGTCATGAAAAGATGCCATAAAACTAGGCTATGAATGCCCTCTGAATTGAACTAAGTAAAACACATAATGGAAATGCTTAGCTCATGCTGTGTCTCATTGGGGCCAGTTTCATAAACTCTTCGGTGACTATTTTCTCATCAGTAAAGTGGCATAATAATAATAATAATCCTTCCCTCAGGGGACTGTTAAGAGGATTAAGTAAGTATAAAAAAATCAGAGCAGTCCTGTTATGTGTCAAGGGCGTAATACATGTTAATTATTCTAACCATTTCCTGAAACCTCGGGGAATGCTTGGTACACCTTCTCTCTATGAAAGCATCCTGCTTGCAAATGTTAGCTTAGTTGTCAGTCTTCACCACTAGACCAGGGCTCCAGGTGGGAGCTCCTTCATCCTGTATTTCCAGCACCCACGAGCCACATGATGCCATATGCACCTGCGGATGGTTGCTCCAGAGTGAGGCTGTGCCGTCGGGACTGGGGTGTAATAAGGAAAACTGTAACCCCAGGGCTCTTTAGTGGTGTGAAGGGTGAAGACATTCATTGAAGGGTTTGCCCAAAGGTCATCAAGAAGGAGTGGAGGGGGTAATTAGGAGTGTTGTATGAAATTGGCCTCAGTTTCTTCTGCTGTAACATACGGATAAGAAGACTTACCTCATAGCATTGTGTGACAATTGGATGGAATAACAGGAGTACAGTGCTCAGCACGTAATAAGCATAAATGATAACTATACAAGGAAAAAAATAGTTATACAAGTAAGGGTTTTCTTAGGAGTAGCTCGATGGCAAACACCAATGATACCACCAATGAATGCCTCTGACTACTTTCATCAATAGACTTACCTAGAGGAGAGACAGACTCACTGGCCAACAGGAATCCACTTGACTCTTGAAGAAAGTCAAAAGACCTGTTTACAATGAGCAGGCATTTATAAATTTTCTCTGAGAGTCTCACAGAGTTGGAAAAACTCCTGGTGAAAAACTCCTGGTGAAAAAAAGGAGTGTTTCTGGTCCAGAAACCTGCCAAGGTCAAGACATAATACTGGCACAGAAAATCCCCTTTTTGTTCAGCCACTCAGCCAGGTGTATGCAGCAGGGGCAGCTACTAATCTCCTCCCGCTTCTCTTCAACAGCAAGAAACCACCATCAGACAACAGACTCAGATACAATGAAGCTTAGAGAGGCAGCACTATTTCACAGAAGAGCAAGCTATTGGGTCATTAAATATGAAATGTCTGATTTCAAATCAAAGTGTAGTTTATTATATCTCAAATAAGAAGCCATATAATTAATCAAAGTATGCACCTAAACCATCAACACAGTTTTGCTATCTTAACGATAGCTTGTTTATGCCAGCAGTGAAGAAGCCTGGTGGAGAGCAAGTGGTAATGAAATCTTGAAAGGTATTTTCCACAGCTTGTTGAGAATTGAATATTTTTCCTTGCAAGAAGTGGTCCAAAGCCTGGCAGAAGTGGTAGTCAGTTGGTGCAAGGTCTGGTGAATATGGTGGATGACAGAGAGTTTCCAAATCCAGCCTCTGTAGTTTGAGCAGCTCTGTTTGTGCCGTATGGGTCGAGCACTGTCTTGCAAGAGGATTGGCCTGTCTCTATTGACCAATTTCAGCTGCTTAATCACAAGCATACTCATCATTTCATCCAATTGGTTGCAGTAGACATCTGCTGTAATTGACTGACCAGGTTTAATGAAGCTATAGTGGATAATACCAGTGCTGGACCACGAAACAGATACCATTACCTTTTTTTGAAAATATTTGGTTTTGGACTGTGTTTCAGCACTTCATCTTTATCCAAACATTGTGTCAAACACTTGCTATTGTCAAAAAGAATCCATTTTTCATCACACGTAACAATACAGTATAGAAATGGTTCACCTTTATGTCATGACAGCAAAGAAAGGCAAGCTTCAAAATGATTTCTATTCTGATGCTCATTTGACTCATGCAGTCCCCATCTATCCAGCTTCTTTACCTTGCCAATTTGTTTCAAATGGTCCAATATTGTTGAAATAGTAATGACAAACCTTGCTGCTAATTCACGCGTAGGATGAGATGGATTCACTTCCACTATAGCTTTCAGCTCATCATTATCCACCCTGGTCTCAGGTCACACGTGTAGCTCATTTTCAAGATTAAAATCACCAGAATGGAACTTCTCAAACCACCAACATACTGTGAGTTCATTAGGCACATCCTTACCAAACACTTCATTGATATTTCAAGCTGTCTGCCCTGCATTGGTTCCATGGTGGAACTCATATTGGAAAATAATACAAATTTTTGACTTATTACGCTTTCACAAAAATGGCTCTAAAAAAAATTGACAGCTAATCACAAGCCAGGCCAAGCAAGGAGGCTCACACCTGTAATCCTAGCACTCTGGGAGGCTGAGGCAGAAGGATTGCTTGAGCCCAGGAGTTTAAGGTTGCTGTGAGCTAGGCTGACGCCACGGCACTCTAGTCTGGGCAACAGAGTGAGACTCTGTCTCAAAAAAAAAAAAGAAGAAGAAGAAACTGCTTTACCCCAAATTTTGATCCATACCCATCATTAGATTACCAGTCAGGGAAAATAAATTTTTAAAAAAATTAAAAATTTTTAAAAAATATTTTTTAAAAAAATCACAAGCTAAACCATCCATTTGAAAGAATGAGGATGTACCTTCACAATAAAAATAAAACAAGAAGTATCAAAGTGAAATGTCATAGATAGCAACTGTCAAATTTTGTACTTAAGGAAATCAGACATTTCATACTTAATAACCTAGTAGATGGAAATACTCTTTTATTCTGGGAATACTCTTGGAATGCACACTGATAATTCTAGCTCATATTTTTACATAAAATAGCTCATTTTTAATGATTTGAAAGATATATTATTAGGTTTAAAAAGCAAAGTGCAGAAGACTGTATATAGTATGCTGAAATCCACGTAAATATATTTAAGTGTGTAGACCATCTCTAAAAAGACTTATGATAAATCAATATCCTCGGTGGCCTCTGGAAAGGGAGAAGGGTGGTTAAAGACTAGGGATAGAAGGAAGATTTTTCATGTGTGCCTTCTTGAACCTTTTAAATTTTGAACTAGGTGAACATATTTGCTTGTCAAAAACTACATTTTTAACACTAAGGTGCTCAAAGGGTGGGAGTGAACACTGGGGAATTGGGGGGTGGGGGGTAGACCCAAGACTGGGCGACATGGGGGGGTCACTGTGGAGGGGTGGGTTATGCTTGAAAAGTAGTTGGGGAGCGGAATTAGGGGTCTCAATAGGGGAAAGGAATTCCTCAAAAACTGATTCATGTGATTAACTGTACACCTTGGTAAATTCACTGAAA
>CAUYRT010013905.1:0-15694 GCA_963574885.1 Lepilemur ruficaudatus
CCTCAAAAACTGATTCATGTGATTAACTGTACACCTCGGTAAATTCACTGAAAATCATTTAATTGTACACTTAAAATGAAGTGTTGGTTGTACGTAGATACAGTTGGAGCACTATGTATGTACTCTATGGACTACTTTGACAGAGTAGGTTTTTGGATGTAACAAGATAAGTCAACTTGAGTGGTAATATATTTTGGGAAATCAGCTCACTACAAATTGTGACTGTAAACATTGTAATGTAAATGCTTTGTAGTTTTCCCCCAATTAAAAAAAAAATTCTAAGGCTGATGATTATTTTCTTTAAGCATATTAAAGATTCTGTTCCCCTGTCTTATTTCTTCTGTGATTTATGATAATATATCTTCGGTCTTTCAAATCATTGCTCCCCTTCATAGAATATGTTCTTTTTCAATAGCTTCTTGTCAGATATTTCTTTACTTTGGTATTTAGCAGTTTAATTATACGTCTAGACATGATGTTCTTTTAATCTTTCTGTATTATGTCTGCTAAACTTCTTGATTCTGTAAATTTATGTATTCTAGCAAACTTGGGAAGTTTCTGAGCACAGTTTGTTCCAAAAAAAATTTTTTGCACTAATCTCTTTCCCCTCTCCTTCTGGATCGCCAGTGTTCTCTGTGTTAAGACTTTATCATATTGTCCAGCAGGGCTGATTTCTTCTAGTCATTTTTCTTCTGTTCTTCACGTTGGATAATTTCTATCAATCTCCCTTCAAGTTCACTGACTTTTTCCTTGGTCATCTTCATTCTGCTATTGAGCCTATCCAGTGAATCTTTTATTTTGGTAATTGCATTTTTCATTTAAAAATTTTTAAATTGGTATTTTATATTTTCTAATTTCCCTACTGAGACTTTGATCTTTCCATTCATTTCAAATGTTTTCATTTATTTCATGGAATATAGTAAGAATAGCTGCTTTAGTCTTGACTGATACTCCCAACATCTGGGGCATCTTGCAGTTGACATTTGTTGATTGTCTTTTCCATCAAGGATGGGTAACATTTTCCTGATTCTTTCTAAATGGTAATGCTGGAGTGTATCCAGGACATTTTGAATATTATGTTATGTTATAGTCTGGGCCTTCATATAATATTCTGGAGAATGTTGATTGTTTTTCTTCTTTGTTTTAGCAGGTAATCAGCTCAGTACAGTCCACAAGCTCTGCTTTACCTCCGATGGGTGATAATCCCCATCTTTTTCAGATTTCAATGCCTTTACTATGCTGCATTGGGTTTATCTTGCACATCTACCACTTAGGAGACTATCCACTTAGGAGACTATCCACTTAGGACTATGTTTTGGAACATTGTTTAAATCCAAGTTTATAGTTCAACTAGCAAAGTCTTTGCTATGCAGCCTTGAGTCTGTCCCATATTTGTACTACTCAAGGATTAGTCTGAAATTTAGGCAGTGATATAAGTCATAAAATAGCTCTCAAAGCTTTTGATATGCTGCCTTGTGTTTGGCCCATGCATATGCAGCTCAAGGATGAGCCTATGATTTATGGGGGTTCATACACAGAATTAGTGGAACATCTTCTTTAACCCTCTGCACTCTGGGATTCCCCCTCACTCTCTGGCCTACAGAAATCCTTTCCCTGTTTTTCTGGAAAACAGAGGAGGTTTCTGTCAGAATTTTAGCCACCTGTGCCACAGTCCCACTTTATAGCTTTGCTTTTGCAGCAAACTCATGAGAGAAAATAAGAAAAAAAAATAGGAAACTTATTCCTCTATGGTTTGCTTCTCCAACTTTTAACTTTACTCCATAATTCACCTGCTCCTATTTACTTTTCAGAGTCCATGATAGTTGCTCTTAATACTTTGTTCAGGAATTTTATTTATAATAAGTGAGAGGGAAAGGCTATAATTCATTTCTCCATCATGCCAGAAACGAGTTCAGTTTTGTTTTAATTTTAGTTTTTCAAATTCTTTTTATTCCTGTCAAGTGGTTTTGTAGTTGTTTTTACCCTTATTCCTATTCCGAGCTAGACTTACAATAGTATTTTGAAGTTTCTTCAAATACAACCATGCCAAAAAAAAAAAAATACAACCATGCCCACAACCTCAAACAGTCATACCCCAGGCATCAGTTAGTTCGGCTTCACTTTTTGTAGCTTCTTTTCAAGGAGATGCCCAACTTTGCCCCACAAGCACTCAGCCTGCCTCCAGTCTCCTCTTTTGTACAGAGCAATTTTGGTCCCTTTTACTTTACTTTTTATTTCAGACCCAGAATTCTGGCTTCAGCATTGCTTATTCCTTTTTTTTTCTGTTCCATGATATTTTCATTTTTTTATTTAAAACAACTATATATTTTATATTTTACCTATCATATTGTGTGTTTTGAGCAGAGAGGTTATATTGAAATGTGAAGTTACCTATGTCATCTTACTGAGAAGTCCAAAACACTTCTTAAGAATGACAATGTATCTGCCTCAAGTAGTCTCATCTAATCGATTATGGCCTTGGAAACTATGCTATTTTTAATATTAGAATCATAACAAGATCAACTCCTTATTTTATAGATAAGGAAACTAAGGCATAGTTAACTTGAGGTAGGACCAGGACTAACCCAATCTTTACATCCTGTACTAGTGATCTTTCCACTAATTTTATATTTAGGCTAAGTAAGAATCTGTAGGCTTTGGAAAAATACCAGCACATTCCTGTAACATTTTGGAATATTTCAACCATTTTAAAGATTTTATTGCTTCCCCCGGGCTCTCAGCTTGTTCTGGCTCAAGGACATTGCTGTAGAGTGGAGAAGACATGTGGTGAGCCTCCAAGTTATGTTTTGGTCATCATTTGAGCACTGCTTCAACTTCTCTCTCTAATTTTGTTATAATGTTGTTTCAAGGAAATCCTATTAGCTCTTGGGAGTGGACTTTATTTGCAGTGAAGCGCTATGAACCACTGAAGAGACTGCTTTCTGATGTTTTTATTTCTTCCATAGTTGTTACTGTTATTTCTTTCCATGTGGGTGGCTAGTTCCATACATCCGCCCTTTTTCTCTGGTGTTACAAATTCAAATATTTCCTTTGGTCCCGAGTCAACATCAGCTTCACAGGAAAGAGATGTCACCTGAAAGCTTTGAGGGCAAAGATACCCAAGGAAGGTGCTTCTATAAGCTATATTAATGTCACTGAGAGCATTAAGCACATCCACTGTTGCTGAGAAAAGCCATAAGTATACTTGAGTTATCTTCTTCCCATGTACCAAAGCCTGGATATTGTTATTTTTTCTGTCTACTCCTTTACTACATTAGTGCTTGTTTCTTATTTCTGCCATTGGGCTTGTCTCTTTACTTCTAATTTTGTGCTTCTGATCTACTCTGGTCTTGGAAATCAGAGAATCAAAGATTCACAGAATAATAAACATTAAAGATTTCTATGTTGAAACTCTTCATCCTCTCAATAAGGAAACTGAAGCTCAGGGTGGTAAATGTCTTATTCAAGGTCATAGAGCTTGTTATTAACACTGCTAGGATTTGTACCAAAATCTTCCAAAATCAGATTCAGTACTTTTCCTACTAAATTCTGGGTAAGTATTAGGTTAACTAACCAATATAGGAAAAAACCAAAGGGAAAGGTTGTAGGAAGAAAAAATATAGAGTGATTAAAAAACAAATGAAACCATTTGAATTGACCATGGAAATATGTGTTGGTGCTTTACAATTTAAGTATTAAATTCCAGGTTGAGGAATGGGATAATGATAAAGGAGGTGGAATGATGAGGGTGATAGCACACACACAAAAAAATCTGTTTTTGTGGGACCAGTGAATGGGATACAGTGCTCTGTATGGTTTCTACTGCCCACCAACTGTATCTGGCTTGGGACTGAAAGGTTAAGTTTGGGGCCTCATTAAGACTGAAATAACTAAGAATTTTGGGAAACAATCAGTGAACTTTGTTCTATACTACCTTTGTGAGACTCAAGAGTCTAGCAACAGTAGAACAGTAATGATGTCGACAAGAACCCACAGTGGTTAAGTTGGTGGTGATTGTGGTCTCTTAAATCTTGTGGCATTTCTTCCTGGTATTGTGTTATAAATATATGTTGTGTACACTGCTCCACTTAAAGTCTTCAGCAGGAAAGCATCTGGCTTTTAGAGTTTTATTGTGTATTCCAGGTAACACACACTAGGTGGAGTAGCATAAATAAGCAAAATGCTAGACCCCAAGCCTACAGAATGTCAAAAGTTATGAGGTTTGCTCAAACAACCTGCAAAAGTGGGTGTGGGTCAATTGTAGAGCTTAGATTGGAGCTCAGGACTTCTGACACAATCTTTTGTAATTGCTGCTTTCTTAAACTACCTGTTTGGGATTCTTTCAGAGAGTTTATCTGTGATTAATACTATTGTGGGAGAGGGATTCAATGAGTACTTACATTAATAGTATGTCAGCCCTCAAAGACTATCAAAGACAAATGGAAAGGCCATTAACATGAGAACAAAGTACTCTAGCTCTTAGATTGTAGGAGCTTGTCCATAAGTCATTGCAGCCCCCTCCCTAAGTCCATATAGCTAGCAGACCCAGATAACTAGTCACATGGGAGTCCATATTCAAAAGCCCAGTCCCTCTGCAAGATGAAAAGTGTATGCAACAATGAGCACTTATTCTCCAAAATTCCCAATGATCTGGAAGTGAGAAAATAGGAAAGTTGGGACTTTGTTGTCTTGGCCAAAGCCTCAAACCTCAAAACTTCACTATTTTTACAATAGCATTATAAGGGATTGAAGAGTCCATTATAGGCCATAAAGAGATAAAGAGGTATAGTTGGCTTTTGTTCATATCATGCATCTTGTGATAGTGTGTTTAATGGAATTGTGACAAACTTCTACCAAAAAACATATTTCACAGGGTCAGTAACAAATCAGACCTGAGTCCCATGCAAATGAATGGGGGACAGTGAGGGTGCTCAAAACCATGTCAAAAGAGGGGAAATAGTCAAAGGAATTTGGGACATTTAGTCTGTAAGGGAAGAGGGGCAGACTTGGGGGTACAAGGATACCTTTCTTTAAATCTCTGAAGGTTTTTAAATCTCAAAAGGAATAGGAAGCAGACTTTGTTCTGTGGGTCCAAAGAGTAGTGCTAAGACCAATGTGGATGTGTGTGCTGGGGTGGAGTAGCTAGAGTTGGGGAGCATATAGAGACTTGTTTCTGCTCTATGGAGAAAATTCAAGGTATCCTGGGCATGTATTTAAAGTTAAACCAGAAAATACAGTTTGTTATGAGCAACATACTCAACATAAATACAGTGACCGCTTGCTGATCAGCTTATCTTTACTCTTTCAGATCAGCAGCAAGCAGAAATGATGCAGAACTTGGTTAATGAGCTCCCCACCAACGCGAGTCCCATTGAGGGTTAAGGATGTGTGTGCTCATGTCTATGTGCACATAATGCATATATGCAGAGCACTTCAGGACCACTCAAACACTTCCAATGCTGCAGTAAATTTGCAAAAGGAAAAGATAATTTTATTCACGTTTTGTTTTAGAAGATAACATTGGAAAGAAACCAAGTCTCCAAAGCAAATAAAGAGCGAGCCAAGGAGCATCTATAAATAATTGCAAAGTAAAAAAGAAAAACCCCTTTTATCTTTCATTAATTAATAGTTCACATTTGTCTCTATTAAGGCTATTAACAGAAGCTAGACTCAGTGGTTTGTGGCCCTCACCAGTTTTAGTTTAATTCACTGGTCTTTGCATTTAGTTAAATGAAATAGTTAATTCCTAATCATTCCTTCACACAGTAGAACTGGAGTTCTGGGTGGATACTGTCTTCTACACCAGGGACCCAGGACCTTAGACTTTCTGTGTGAGTTCTTTCCACCTGTCCTTATGGGTGGCTCACACAGTCTAGGCTTTTAAATAGTATTAAGCAGCAGCAGCAGTTAACATATTCTGAATATTGAATCTGTTCTAATTACTGGTCTAAATACCATCTCCTTACATCCTCAGGGAAATTCTGAGGTAGGTGCTATCATTTTTTCAATTTGCCAGATAGAGAAACAGAAACAGAGGAGTTAAGTGACAAAAGGCACAGAAAGAGCAGTGGCAGAGCCTAAATCCAAACCCAGTTAGTCATGCTGTTAACCACTGTACCATCCTTCTGCAGGGTATTCCTCTCTGTGCTGTCAGTACCTTGCCCCCAGGCAGCTTGATTTCCTAGCCAAAAATGGAACTAGCCATCAAGGCATAGTGGTCCCTATGTAGAACACTGAAGTGATGTCAAATATCCCTGTGGCATTAGAAACTGAGCTATATTGGGGAGCAGGAGGAGGAGGAGGAAGAGGAGGCAATGTTGATGGAAGACTTTCCTTGGTTACTTTACAGTTGAGATTGCCGTCAAGACATCCTACCCATTAACTCTCCAGTCCCACTGTACCCATCGATTTTGTAGGCTTACTTTACTATGTCTCTTCTCCTTTTCTGCAGGCTATCGTAAGTCTGCACGACTATCTTAGAATCTTACAATTACACTCGTGTAGAAAGTTGTTCTATGCCTGGAATGTCCTGTTTGGATCACTGGATTCAAATATAATTGTGGTTTCTTACATTAATGAGTTTGTTTTATGTACTTGGGGATAGGGCAATGGGAGATTATTATGCCACATAGTAGGTATATAGGCATTTGCTTCTTTAGCCAATGAAACTGGCAGTGTGTGTGAAGCTTTTATGGGGCATATTCTGGGTTCCAAAGTTTTGCCTCTTCTCCTTCAAGTACAGAAATAGCTGCCAGGGAAGCCTGTGCTCTGAATGAGAGTCTAGCTATTTAACACACAGCTCCAGTTTCAGAGACATGTTATTTGCTGATTAAGCTTGGAAGTAAATTGTGTCTTTTGGTAAATTGATTATAGTGTTGATTATTAAATGGTACTCATAGTCTCTTCTGAAAATGGAATGTTTGTGGATGAGGACAGTGGCCTTGAGTATAGTGAACACATCAGTACCCCAGTAAGGGCAGAGTATATTAAGCCTAAGGAATGGTTCTGGAAAGTAGGAAATCAACAAGATCTAAAGTACATTTGGGCCAGAACCCAGGACTGGATGAGCATAGCTTAAAATGGTACAGATGGAGTAAATATGTTCCCTAACACTTCAAGAAAGAAAAGAAATCATACCATATAGTGCAGTAACCAGCTCCATTGTACACATACATCAAATCTTGTGTGAGCTTTACTGCTGTTTGCTATGTTACTAGTTTACTTAATTGGAGTCAGGTATGCTGGGCTGGAGTGGGACTTCTTTGATATATTGTAATGAGGAAATATTTGGTAGGCTGGAATATTTAGTAGGCTGGAGTAGGCTGCTTTTTTCTTTGGCTTATGCTGTTTGAGGTATGTTAGAGTGGGTGGCGTAGCTGGGCTGCAAGGGGGTAAACAGAGCTGATAGAAGCAGGAAAAGAGAAACTTAATAGTGGAATAACTTCACTTCTTTGGGTGTCTGCTGTGGTCTGAACGTTGGTGTTTCTCCAAAATTCATAGGTTGAAATTTAATCCTCATTGTTACAGTACTTAATTAAACTAAAAAGCTTCTGTACAGCAAAAGAAATAATCAATCAAGTGAACAGACAACCTGCAGAATGGGATAAAATATTTTCAAACTATGCAATCAACAGGGGACTAACATCCAGAATTTACAAGGAATTCAAACAACTTAATGACAATAAGTGTAATCTCATTAAAAAGTGGGCAAAGGTCATAAATAGACATTTTTCAAAAGAATACATACAAATGGCCAATAAGCATATGAAAAAAATGCTCAACATCACTATCAGAGAAATGCAAAATAAAACCACATTGAGATGTCATCTTACACCACTCAGAATGGCTATTCCTGAAAAGTCTAAAAACGACAGATGTAGATGAGGATACAGAGAAAAGGGAGCACTTATATTTTGTGGTGGGAATGTAAATTAGTACAATCTCTATGGAAAACAGTATGGAGATTTCTTTAAAACCTAAAAATAGAACTACTATTCAATCCAGCAATTCTACTACTGAGTATCTACTGAAAAGAAAAGAAATCAGCATATCAAAAAGATACCAGGACTCTTCATAATAGCAAAAATATGGAATCAATTTAAATGTCTACCAACAGATGCCTGCAAAAAAAACAAAACAGATGACTGGATAAAGAAAATGTGGATTATACACACAATGAAATACTATTAAGCCATAAAAAAGAATTAAATAATGTCTTTTGCAGCAACATGAATGTAACTGGAGGTCATTATGTTAAGTGAAATAAGCCAGGCACAAAAAGACAAATACTGTATATTCTCACTTATAAGTGGGAGCTAAATAATTCATACACATGGATGAAGAGTGTGGAATGATAGACACTGGAGATTCAGAAGGATGGGAGGTTGGGAGGGGGTGAGTGATGAGAAATTACTTAATGGATACAGTGTACATTATTCAGGTCACGAATACAATAAAGGCTCAGACTTCACTACTACACAATATACCCATGTAACAAAATTGCACTTGTACCCTTTAAACTTATACAAAAAAAAAGGAGAGATGGGGCCTTTAGGAGGTGATTAGGTCACCAGGGCTCTGCCCTCATGAATAGTATCAGTGCCTTTATAAAAGAGGCTTGAGCAAATTCTCTAGCCCCTTCCACCGTGTGAGGACACAGGAGGCTCCATCTGTGACAAACGGGCCCTTACTGGACACCAGATCTGCTGGCACCTTGATCCTGGGCTTCCTATCCTCCAGAACTTTGAACAATGAATTTTTGTTGTTTATAAGTTATCCAGTCTAAGTTATTTTGTTATAACAGCCTGAATGGACTAAGACAGTATCATTTTCCAATTTGGCAAATATGTGATAAGATTAGTCAATTCTTACAAAAAAATGTTTAGTGAGCACCATCTGAGTAACAAGCACTTCAGAAGCTCTTGGGTGAGGTGGGAAGGTAGACAAGTAAAGAGACTGTTGAAATAAAGGAAAATGAATGCAGAGAGTGTATCAAATGATATCAGTTATCTCCAAATCTCAGTCACTTACCCAACAAAAGTTTATTTCTCATTTATGCAAAGTCTAATTTGGATCCAGGCAACTCTCCAGGGCAGTTGCCCCCCATATGTTAGCTCATCATTCCAGACTTTTTCAATTTTATGGTGGCATCTCATCAACATATGTTTCCATGACCACTATGGCATGGAAAGTCTTCCGTTAGACATTAATTGCTCCAGCTATGGAGGGACACGTATTTCTTCCTCCCACAATCAGAACCAGTCACATTGCCCCTCTCTACTTGAAGCAGACAGGGGAGGGGAAGTACAATCATCCTCTATTCCAAAAAGTGGAAAAGAGTTGGGTACTGCAACATTTGTAACCTACCACAGGTAAGAGTAAGCGCAGTGTGAGAGCTCAGCTCCTGTGAATGTCAGGGATCTCTGATGGCCCTCTCTAAGCTTTTATGCTTTGGGATTCTGCTGTCATTCTCAAAGATATCTAAAGAGGCAGACTTTGAACCTGTACCTAGCATGATCTCTCTGAAGAAGTAGTATAGGTGAGAGGTTTCTGAGGGGTTTTCCTATGACTGTGCCAGGTATCCTGTCATTCAGAGTACTGCACTAGACTCTCTGTGAGCTAAGGCAACAGCCTTTCATGACACTCTGCTTTTCTACTTTCTTTTGCTCAGATGCAGTGACTGAAGTGAAGACTGACATCTATGTGACCAGTTTTGGCCCTGTGTCAGACACTGACATGGTAAGTATAGTTCTTTCAAAGGTAAAAGTAAAAGAAGATGCAACAGATCAAAGACAATAAATTGGGATTTTTCATGACAGGGCCTTGTAGCTATATTCTACAGAGACATCTTATATGAATTCCCTCCCTGCCCTCACCACCCCATGTTTCCATCTTTGCCCTGCTTTCCCCACCTATTCACATATAAAGCATATACCCCCGCCAGTAGTGCCCTTCTCTTCCTTCTGTGATACATCTTTCAAAACTTGGCTTGGCTCATATCCTCAATTAAACATTCCCTGACCTCTCCCCCCATATATTGCTGGTACCACACACATATTGGTAGGGATAGGTCATGTGAGGAGACCATTGTGGTGGAGTTTCTCAAACATCTGGTGGTGTCATCCAAGAAGTCTTCCTTACAACTAGGCTCTGTCTACTGGGAATGTGGACTAGCCAGAGTAATATAGTGTGAAGAAAGAGTCTAAATCACTTCTGGAAACTGGTCCTTCTACAGATGTGGGCAAAAGGCAAGCTTTGATGCGAACTCAAGAAATAAGGCAGGGCACAGCAGAGCTAGCAAAGGAGTGACTCATGAGCCATCTGCAAGGACTGCCCCTTCTCCCACCATTGTCCCTTACTGCCAAAGTAAAGAATGCCATGGAGAGTTGAGTCAGAAGGCCTCAACCTAACAGACTATCTGTCAATACCTACTGAGTATCATATATTTGATTGAATAATTATCATTTAGAGAAACAAAACAGTTGTTATCTGATCTGTATGTCAAGCAGTTATTAGATGCACAGTAAGTTTTTGTTGAATGACTGATTTTGTGTTGTAAATAAAAATCTTACTATTTAATATCAGAGAAAACATGCTCAAAAATATTTAATGTCCATGTTCACTACTTGGATTTTTTTCTGTATGTCTACTTTCAATGGGACTACTACTTGGCAGGGCACAAGGCTTCTTTCCACCTGTTGGGGGAGTACAAATAGTTGTGTAGGGATGTGGTAGAGTTTGTCTTGTAGGTAATGCAGAGCCATTGAGTGGATTTGAAAATATATGGACAGTGAAAAGTAGACAGTGAAAATATATGACTGCTATTTAAGAATAATTCATCTGGTTGTCTTTGCAGGGTAGACTGCAAGAGGAAAAAGCCTGGAGGCTGAGAGTTGATTTAGGCATGTTGAGTTTACATGGCTCTTTAATCAGTGGTGAGATCTAGGAGTCAGAGAAGCTGGCTAGTTCTCAGGAGAGAAAGTTATAAGTAAGTGGGTGGCTGGGAGGCAAGGGGAAGGAAGAGGCCTGAACTTCGTCTTTCAAGTGTTAAATAAAGAGAAGAGTACAGGAGACTCTCTGTGAACTCCTTGAGGACAAGTATCAAGTCTTCATGGCTTCTCTGGCACTTAACAGAGCATTTGACACATAGGGAGAGCTCAGTGAGGGCATGTTTGATGTATGAGGAATGGAGGTGATGGCTATCTCTTAGGGGCAGCAAGAAAGCCTACATATCTAGATTGCTCCCTCTCAACCTTTTGACCAGTATTGGCCACAGCTTGAGATCCAGGCGTGCAGTAAACTTGTTGCCAGGTGGTCATTCAATAGGAGCCAAACTCTGCATTAAAGGGCTCTACAGATCCTTATATTCAGAAAGCTCACAGGCCATAGGGAATAACCAGATTCACTAGAGATATGCAGCTCTTCCTTTGTATTTTGGGGAATTAATGATGGATTAGGATTTTTATAAGAAGGTAATTGATGTGGCTTTTTAAACACATGAACGCACACACACACACACACATTCACTCGTTCATTCTCACCTGTGTACCATCCACAAATACATTCAAACAAATGTACATACACGCAATAAATAGCTACAGAGTACATACAGCCCACATGTTATCCAAGGAATTCTATAGATACATACATATAAACAGACACCTACACCCAGGGATACCACAGAAGCACACACACAGCCCCTGCCCCAACCAGCTCCTCTCTCTGCTCCTTTCCCATTCAAGCAGGTATGTGTGGGTGGGAATAGGCTTTCGAGACATTTCTAACAATTGTGACTTTCTCTCTCTTTTTAAGTTTCTTGATAACAGATTCAGGTAATAAACATTTTGGTCTGACAACTGCTTATGAAAATCATGAAAAGTTATCCAAATGCCCAAACACTGTAAAGAAAAAAAATTATGTAAATTACAGAGAAAGTAGCACAGGGACTTCTTTCTTGGTGGCAGTGGACTTGAAATTATTGTACCTGTTTCATTCCTAGTACTGGAAAAAGTGGCTGTGTCCACTTCAAGCCCTCCCTTATTGGCAGTCTGAGGCACAGAATGGGTGAGAACCTTTATCTATTTTGAGAGTCTCCTAGCCTGTAAATTTCTTCTTATTCCATAGAATATGATATTTCTAGAGGCAACATAGAAAGGGGTCCATGTCTATGGGGTCCCTAGGAGTCCATGACCAGGAATCTCCTGGAATACTTTTATGTAGCATAGACAGGCAGGGCACATAAACAATGCCAATAAGACTATTTCAAGGGCTAAATACATCAGAAAGAGGAATGTTTATTATGATTCTCCAAAATAGAGACTGATAGAGAGGCATTAAAGTGCAGAGAGAGGGGGCAAGGGCAATGTACGTAACCTTAACTATAAATAAAAAAAAATTAAAAAAAAAAGAGCAGAGAGAGGAAGGGATGACCAAAATAAAGGGGTGTGGCCTATGTAAGGGGAAAATGGCAAGGCCTTCACTGTAGTGCAGTTGTCAAGTACCTTGGCCCCACACCCTGCTAAAGTTGAATAAGAATTGCAGGGAGCCTGCTTTGGCATACTGAGCAGTATTGGGGAGTTGAAGCCATTCAGGATCTAACACCAAGCCAGAACTGTTTCCCCAAGAGCTAAGTGTCATCTCTGCTCTGTTTAGAAAATGTATTAAGTGCCTTTCCCAGGAGGCAGACTTAGGCTTATTATCTGGAAGATTTGATTTAAATGCCTCACAAAACAACAGAATTCATTTGTCAATTTGGAGGCAATCATCCTTGGAGAGTATACAAGGGCTCAATTTGCAAGGAAGGAATTGATTGCATTTCTAGAATGGTCAGGTCAAAATCTGATTGCTTTTGGCCAAAGATCATGGGATACTTATGGAGCAAATAATCACTCTGTTTTCCCCAGTAGTTTTCACTGTGTAGAGAATAATATATAAAAAATAAGCACCTCACACAACTTTTTTAAATCTTAAAAGTGTACCATATTTCTTATTATATTTAAAAAAATAACCTTTAAGATCCAGGTGAAATCCCCTGTGTACCTTACACTTATCCCATTTCCCTCTCTCCCTCCTTCCTCAAAAATAGTTACAACTATAAATTTGCTTTTTGTTTTTGTAATTTCCATACATAATTTAGATTTATACCTTAGAATATATATATTTCACATACATTCATAAATAGCAAATAGTGGTTTTGATATTCCCAAACTTTTATATAAAATACATCATGGCATGCATATCATTTCACAACTTATTTTTTTAACTGTGCATTAAAAGCTTTTCTTTTTGATGCATTTTACTCTAATTCATTGATTTTAATTACTATAGATGATTGCATTGTATGCATATTTACTCATATTTATCCATTCTCTTGTTAATGTGCATTTGGGCTGTTTCTGTTTTTTGCTTTTAAAAAGCAATGATATTATGTTCTGACTGTTAGAAAAATGCAAATAAAATCAATTAGGTACCATTTCATACCCATCAAAATGTCAAAAATAAAGTGTGACAATACAAAGTACTAGCAAAAGTGGAGAGAGATGGAGCTCTCATACACTGCTAATGGAATTATAAATTGATACAATTCATCACGAAAATATTTGACCCTATCTGAAAAAAGTTAAAAATGTGCAGACTCTAATGAATCACAAATTTTATCTGTAGGTACACACACCCTACAGAAACTCAGACATGCTCACAAGAAGATATATACCATAATACTTGTATTACTGCTTGTGTGTGTGTTTGTGTGTGTGTTGGTGGCTCCTAGGTCACTAGCTTGATTCTAGCTCCAAAAAATGCTGGGAATTTGAGTTTTGACTTTTAATTTGAAAAGGCAGGACTTATAATATGAGAATTTCCACAAGACCTCCTAGAAGGGCCAAATGACAAGTGATGGTAAGCAGTAATGAATATGACAGATATTCACTACATGTTCCATTTCTATTAAATATTAATAGTTTTCTCAGAAGGGTGTGTGTGTGTGTGTGCACGTGTGTGTGTGTTTGTGTTTAGTTATGAATGTATTTAAAATCTTTCAACTTCTCTTTTGGCTCATTTTAAGATTGATTGCATGATTTTTCTTCTCTAATCTGTTAATGTGGTTAATTATATTAATAGATTTCCTAATATTAGGTTGTTTTTACATTCCTTAAAAGAATCCAACTTGACAATGATGTTTTACTTTTTATACATTTCTTGGTTTGTTTTGGGGTTATTTTATTCACAGTCTTTGTATCTATGTTCATATGTGATCCCAAATTAAACTGCTTCTTACCACCTCCACTGCTACTACTCTGGTCCGGGCCACCATCGTTTCTGGATTTCTGGCATGTCCAACTCTAAAAAACCCCTAACTGATTTTCCTGTCTCTACTCTTATTTCTCTACAATCTGTTCTATAGAGGCTACACACACACAGACACACACACACACACACATATGTACATACACATCAAAGTAGAGAAAATAGCATAACAGAACCTCATGTATCTACCTCTACCCATGACTGTTTCCCCTAAGTTTATCTCTTTTTCTCAATTAAACTTATCAGAAATTTTCTATATTGTTATTGTTTACAAAGCAACCTGGGTTTTTTTGGTTTTGTTCCTCATTTGTGTTATTTCTTTGTGTTTTCTGTTCCACTGATTTTTTGCTCTTGTCTGGATCATCCCTTTCTTTACTTTCCTTGGGGTATTTTGTGGTCCTTCTGATTTCTTCAGGTAGATTAGCTTATTGGTTTTCCTTTTTTTTTTTTTTTTTTGAGAGACAGGGTCTCACTCTGTCACCCTCGCTAGAGTACAGTGGTGTCATCATAGCTCACTGCAACCTCAAACTGCTGGATTCAAGCGATCCTCCTGCCTCAGCCTCCCAAATAACTGGACTACAGGTGGCGCCACCATGCCTGGCTAATTTTTCCATTTTTTTTTATAGAGACGGGGTCTCACTCTTGCTCAGGGTGGACTGGAACTCCAGAAAACCTCCCACCTCAGCCTGCCAGAGTGCTAGGATTATGGGCGTGAGCCACCGCGCCCGGTTTTCCTTTTCTGAAGACTACCTTTAAGACTTCTTTATGGCTATTTCCCTCCAAGTACCACTTTGGGAGCCCAAAAGAAGATTTCATAACATTTTCACTATTGTTCAGTTTTAAGTATTTTCTAATATCATTTATGATTTTTTAAAAAAATTTCATAGTGTTTTTCAATTTCTAAGTGCAAAACTTTGTGTTACTAATTCCTAATTTAATGTCTCATATTGAAAGAAGATGGTCCATAGGATATGAAATCTTTTTGTGTCTCTTGAGATTTGCCCTATGGCTTAGCACATACTCATTTTTTTTGGATAAATGCTCTATTTATGATTTACTAGGGGTTAAGCAGATAAGACCACGAGTGTTTGTTAGCTCATGTTTGTCAATTAGGTTGTTCTAATTTTTTTTTTTGATTTTCAGTGAATTTACCAAGGTGTACGTTAATCACATGAATCAGTTTTTGAGGAATTCCTTTCCCCTGTTGAGACCCCTAATTCCGCTCCCCAACTACTTTTCAAGCATATCCCACCCCTCCACAGTGACCCCCCACGTCGCTCAGACTTGGGTCTACCCCCCACCCCCCAATTCCCCAGTGATCGCTCCCACCCTTTGAGCACCAATTATATATATTGTTGGTCTGATTGGTCTTTCACTTATTGAGAGTCTA
>CAUYRT010013906.1:0-10928 GCA_963574885.1 Lepilemur ruficaudatus
AACAGAAGTTTTTCAAAAGAAGATAGACTAATAGCCTATAGACATATGAAAAAATGCTCAACATCTCTAATCATCAGGGAAATGCAAATCAAAACCACAATGAGATATCACCTAATTCCAATGAGAATGGCTTTTATCAAGACGTTCCAAAACAGTAGATGCTGGCATGGATGTGGAAAGAAAGGAACACTTACACACTGTTGGTGGGATTACAAACGAATTCAACCACTATGGAAAGTAGTATGGAGATACTGCAAAGAACTAAAAGTTTACCCACAATTTGATCCAGCAATCCCACTACTGGGTATTCACCCAAAGGAAAAAAAGACATTTTATAAAAATGACACTTGCTCTATAATGTATATAGCAGCACAATTCACAAATGCAAAGATGTGGAAACAGCTCAAGTGAACATCAATACATGAGTGGATTAATAAAATGTGGTATACGTATACCATGAAGTATTACTCAGCCATTAAAAAAATTAAACTAATACCTTTTGTAACAACCTGGATGGAATTTGGGACCATCCTTTTAAGTGAAGTTTCACGAGAATGGAAAATAAGCACTGCATGTACTCACTGCTAAATGGGAACTAATTGATCAACACGCATGTGCACATATGGTAGTAAAATTCAGTGGAAATCAAACAGGTGGGGGGGGAGGAGGGAATGGGGAGATTCATACCTAACAGGTACAATGTACAGTATCTGGGAGATGGGTACATTTATAATGTTGACTCAAACTGTACAAAAGCAATTCATGTAACCAAAATGTTTGTACCCCCATCGTATTCTGAAAAATTAAAAAAGAATCTATTTGTCATCACACGTAAGAATATGTTATAGAAATGGTTCCCCTTTATGTTGTGACGCCAAAGAAAGGCAAGCTTTGAGATTATTTCTATTCTGACGCTCATTTAATTCATGCAGCACCCATTTATCCAGCTTCTTTACCTTGCCAATTTGTTTCAAATGCTCCAATACTGATGGAATATTAACGTCAAACCTTGCTGCTAATTCATGTGTATTGCTCCAGGATTGGTCTGGTACCTTATGTAGTTTGTTTGGTGAGGTCATGTTTTCCTGGGTGTTCTTTATTCTTGTGGATGTTCATCAATATCTGGGCACTGAAGAGTTAGGTATTTATTTTAATCATTACATTCTGGGCTTTTTCAACCCATGCTTGAGAAGACTTTGCTGATACTCAAATGGAATTGAGTGTTGTGGTCTAAGTCTTTGGTCACTGCAGCTCTATCAGTCCTGGGCACACCCCAATCCCAGTAATGCTGTGACTCTTAAACACTCCTGGTGGCACTGCCTTGGTGAGGCTGGGTAAGACATGAGAAAATTCCCTGGATTAGCAGGCAACAACTCTCACTCTCTTCCCTCACTCTCTCTGCTGGACTGCTGGAGTTGGGGAGAAGTGACAAGGGCAATCCCTCATGGCCACCACTGCCAGGTCACACCTGATGCCAGCCCAGTCTCACCAAAAGTCCATAGTGACTTTTGTCTGGCTACCTCTGATGTTTATTCAAAGCCCAAGAGCTCTTTAGTCAGCAGGTGGTGATTCTTGCTGGTACTGGGTTCTTCCTTTGGGGGCAGCATGTTTCCTTCTGGCCCACGGTAGTTCTAGAAATGCCTTCCAGAAACTGAGGCCTGGACTCAGGGACTTCAGGAGTCTGGTTGGTGCTTTATTTTACCATGGCTGAGCTGATACCTGAGTTATAAAACAAAGTCCTCTGAACTTTACCCTTTCTCTTCCCCAAGTGGAAGACAACTTTCCCTGAGCCACACTGCCTGTACTTGGGGGAGAGGTGACACAGGTACTGGCTTGGCTGCAGTGGCTGGTGTCACACTGGGTCATGTGAAATCCAAGTCCACTAGCTCTGAACCTGCACAGCCACAGAAATTACCTAAGGACTGAAGCCCTTGTGGCCTTACTGCCTTAGGAATGTCATCTAGGCCCCAGGCTGCTTTTTGTCAGCTGGCGGTAGGGCTAGCTGGAACTCAAGAGTTTGGCATGGAGGATTTTCCTCTGGCCAGGCTGGTCTAAATGCTCTCTCCATGGGCACAGGCAAAATTCTGCCCTGTGCGTGTTCTCTCGTGCCAGAGTGACCTTGAGTTTCAATGTAAATTCCCACAATAACTTCACTCTCCTTCCCCCAAGGCTCTCTGCACTTGGCCTGCTAGTGTGGCACTGCCAGGGGATGGGGGAGGGGTTGCACAGACAATGCAAGATTGTCTTTTCTGCCCTCTTCAGTACTTCTTTTCTTGATATAATGTTAAAGCCAAGTAGTATGATGACTCACCTGATTTTTGGTTTTCTGAAGGTAATTGCTTGCATGGATAGTTCTTGAATTTGGGTTTTATGCAGAGAGAAAATCCCTGGAGGTTTCTACTCAGCCATCTTGCTCTCCCCCCTCTCCCTTTGTTTTTGAAGGGGAGTTTCACTTAGCATAGAATTCTTATTTCAGTATTTTTTTTTCTTTCAGACTTTGTATATGCCAACCCAGGCCTCCATTTTTTTTTCAGATGAAATATCAGGCATTGATTCAATCTTTTTTACCCCATAAGTCGATGAGTCATTTTTTTTTGCTATTATCAGTCTTGGACTTTCAGCAGTTTTATGTTGATGTGTCTATGTGTTAACATCTTTCTATTCTAATTTAGGTTTCTTGAACTTATTGAATCTGTAAACTAATATTTTTTTGTTAAATTTAGAATATTTGCAATATTATATTCTCAAACATTGATTCTGCCACTTTCATCTTTCCTCCGGAACTCCCATTATGCCGATGTTGTCCCACAAATGCCTGACACTGTTTGTTTCTCTTCAGTATTTTTCTCTATATTATTTTGTTCTGTTACTTTTTTTATTTATCTATCTGCAAGTTCTTAGAGTCTAATTTCTGCCATCTCAAATCTGCTATTGAGTCCATCTAGTGATTATTTTTTAATTTCAGTTCATTGTAATTTTCAACTCAAATTTCCATTTTGTTCTTTTTTTATACTCCCATTTTCCATTATAATCAATGCTCCCATTATAATCAATGCTTTCCTATTTCTATAAAAATCTCACAGATTTTTTGTTGAAAACTGAGTACCTTAGATACAATAGCACAGAAACCTTAGGTTCTTAATTGCTTTTAAGATAGTTCTTGCGTTTTTGTTATTATTTTCTTTTGTTTATTTATTTTTAGTAATTTGTCTGAATTTAACTGTGAAATCTGTCTTCTCACAATAAATCTTTCCCACTAAGTACTGACGCGTACTCTCAGATTATTTTTATTTTTATTCCATTTTTTAGCCTGGCTTCCTTGGTATTGCCTATGAGTGTACATATCTTGGTGGTGTGCCAATAATTTGGGCAGAAATTGTTACCTAGAATCTTGAGTCAGAAACACTGGACTGCTGGACCTGTGAGTTGTGTGGGGAATACATTTCATATTCAACAAGTTCTCACGTCCCCCTCTGCTTTGACTTTCCAGCAGGCTCTCTTGAGTTTCCCCCACATGTAAAAATAGCTTCTCAGAAAGCAAGGGATGCAGGAAGAGCTTACTTGGCCCTTTCATAACTGTAATCTCCAGGTTCTCCCTTTTGAATTTTTCAGTAATCCCCTATTTGCAAACTCAGCCTACTAAAACTTTGAATTTTGCCTATTTATTTTCTACTGAGTTTTTCAATTTTAGTTGACTTAACCTTGTTTTTTTTCCTCCATCTCAAGTTGATTCTGTACTCTGGCAGCACAGCTGCTGTTTTGTCAGCCAGCCCAAACCTGGCTAAACTACTTTTGATTTTATTATTCCTACTATTGATAGTGATGGAAGAGGAGTATTCTTGCAAAAGGCTGTAAGAGTTTTTCAATATATTTCTCATTATGTTTCCTGTCTTGGGTCAATTTCTAGAGCATTAGATTTTTTAGAAAATAATTTGTCCAGTTTTATATCTTTCTTTTTACAGAGGAGTCACCAATCTATTCCTCTGAAGTAGGCAGAAAATCATCTTTTTCTAACTGATATACACATATATGTATATATACATGCACATACATGCCCACACATGCACACACACACACACACACAACACATGTGCTTTAGAATATTTACATTAAAAAACAAAGAAATGAGACAAACACTGGCAGGACACTTTTTTTTTCTGATGAAAAATCTAACAGGATGTTTGATGCCGATGGACATAATCACATATAGGATAAAAACTGTGTGATGAGAAAGTCATAAACAGAATTGCTGAAGTGATGATGTTCCTGAGCAGACAACAGGGGATAGTATCTGATGTAAAGACTAGAGAGTGGGATTTTAGAAAGGAGTATGAATATTTCTTCTCATCTTTATTAACACAAAAGTCAGTGTATATTTGACACTGTTAGTAGGGAAATACATGTAGTGTGGGGTGCTAGATGTTTTTTGATTGTCTTAATTTTCTTAATGAAAGAAGAAGCAAAGTCATCATCAACAAAGAGTAAGTATTTGGCTAAGATGGTGGGTGTTTGAGGAGAAAGGATCAGTAAGAAATAGTTATCTAAGGGAGGAGAAAAGTTATAAAGTATGATTGTCTGAAATCATTGAAGGAGTACATGAGGACTTTGGTAATAAAGTTATAAATTTATTAATAAATAAATAAATTTAAAGTAGGAGTGGTCAACATTGTTGTGTGATTTCCTCTAGGCACATTGGGCTATATGAAAGCTGATGGAGAGGGAAAGGAATAGCTGTAGGTATCCAGGAGACGTTGTTTAATAATGGATAATAAGGAAATGCTGAATGAATGGCAGGTTAAATAACTGTCCCTAAGATCAAAGAGCTGAAAAATTAAAACTCTGATTTCAAACAAGATGTATCAGACTTTACAGGCTGTACTCTTTCTACTGACTTTGCCGTCTTAGATATGGAGAGGCACACCTTTGAAAGTGTAGAGTTCCAGATAATAGGAAACTGACTGTTAGAATAATCTGGAGTCTTTCTGGAGGAGGTTATGCTAGAGGTGGCATTGGTTTCTGTACATATGGATGAGACAAGTCCGGATTTCCTCAGGGGAGGCCATGCCACCAGGATGCACTCGGAAAGTTTGCACCAAGTACTCTGTATGTATTTAGTTCAGTCTCCACTAAGCACTTTCACAAGATTGAAACTCCTTGAAACTGAAGATCTTGTCATTTAACTTTTTGCCCTTAGTTAATAAGGTTGCTTAAAGATAGTTTAAAAAATTAAAACCTAATCTATAGAAATATATATAGTATACAGTGTATACTAGAAATATGTATAATATAGTAGCATCATATGTAGTATTTATTATACATGATATAGAGCATATAATGTATAAAATGCATTATATCACATATAGAATTATGTACAACTATAAATACACAGAAAAACCATAGGTTTCTAGATGTAGTCATAATCTCTTATTCAAATATATATGGATGCACTTATATTTAGGCACGAGTCCTTAATTTTTACGGTGTACATTGTCTTCTTCAGATTGTAATACACACTGGGAAACAAATGGGTTTAGAAATTTAAAATTAATGGATAAGCTTCTTCCATATGTTCTCAATCATGATTGAACTAAAGTATCCCCAAAATAATGTTTTAGATCTCACTTCTGTTTTCTACTGTAATAATGTCAATGTGCCTATGAAGGAAAATGAATGAGATCAAAAGGGGCATAAAGATGTGATAGAAGCAGTCTATGGACAATTGAAGGACTGGCCCCAAAAAGGCATAGACTGAAGTAATCAGCTGGCCCTATAATTTTCAGAATTACCTCACTGATGAAAAAAAATCATAGAAAAATGCATTAAAACAAATGAATGAAATTATATGTGACATGTCGGAATAACAACTCAGGAAAGCAAAGAAGTCCAGTAAATTCAAAGAATTTTGCCTCTGTGTTCCTAATGGACAGAGTCCAGGCAATCATTCTCTCTATCCAAAAACAACAGCAGACTCTAGCCCTATTGCAGGGCCTATTACACCAATTACAGCACTGTTTCATCATTGAGAGAGAGACTGGCTTTGGTGTAAGAAGCCCTGGACCAAAATTAAGCTGGAATCTTATAACTCAGTGATTTAACATGAGGCAAATCAGTGTGTGTGCATGTGTGTGCATGTTCACAACTGGCAGAGAGAATGCAAATAAAATCAAAATGAAGAAAATTTTGAGATAAGTGTTGGCTGAAGAAAGAGCAGTCTCACAGATAAAGAAAGGATTGGAGTAAGTAGGGAAATGGGGGTAGAATAGGGAATAGCCCAGGTGGCACTGCGTATCACCCCACAAGGGATTATTTACAGAGAAATTGTGAAATCCTTGCAGAATCGTCATGGCCCCAGACACCACCAGAGGTTTGAGTTGTCTTCATAAGTGCTCTGCACGCTAGTTTCAAGGAAGGGAAGGAGCCAAATTAATTCTGAACTGGAGCACAGAGGTTGATACTGGTAACAAATTAACCTTAAAATGTTTTGTATGTCCTCTACATAAAAGCAAGCACTGTATTGAATTATTTATGTAAAATTTTTCATTAAATCCTCTCAGAAATTCTAGTGAAGGATATGATAAATGCAGATGATAATCGTCTACACAGTGTGTCATGCAGTGCTGGAAAGCAAAGATGAAAAGAAAAAGTAAAATGCAGGTGTTCTTATTAGGAATAAAAGAAGGCATATACTGAGGGGGGAGACAGTGCATGGATAAATATAAAATAAAGATGGGATGGAAGACTACATAGGGATTTCCTTGGAAAATAGAGAAGGAGGGGGATCAAAAGTTAAAGAAAATCAAAAGGAGAAGAAAGATGGTAGAGATAAGAATGAGGGTGAAAAGAAGAAGACAGAGTAAAACACATTCAGGTAAAGAAAAGCAGAGTCAAAAGCAGCATCACAGGAGGGGAAGACAGCAATCAACTATTTGCATAGAAGAACAGTGCTTCCGCAGGCCCTGGGGGTCTAGACAAAGAATATTAAAGGTTTTCCAAGAAAACCTCCGGTAGGGATAAGCCAACTGATTCTTCCCAAGTGAAAGCCACCAGAATTTTGGCGATGAGGGGCAAGCAGACCCAAGCAAGTGAAGGGCTTTCACATAACATGAAAGTATATTTTTTGAAAGAAGCTGAGATTCTGTTAGGAAGACATAACACAACATTTATAAGTGGACTACATTCCCTTTCAAAGAATCTTCTGTGTCTAAGAAATTAGAATCTGCAAAATAAGTTCTTTGCATTCACGCTTCCCACACAGAAAATTCTCATCCTACAGCAGAGAAACAGGAAACAAAATGAGCAGGAAACCCCCCTGGTCTTGTGTGCCTAATCCCACCCCAAGCCCAGAGTTCCCCGACCAGCTCTCGAGATATCTTTCTCCTTTCTCACAAATACCTCGGTGAGAACAAAGATGCCCATACTATCTCTCACAGACTCCCTGTTTAAGTTTTTGTTTGTGGCCTCATAGAGAAATAGATTTTTTTCCTTGGTCAAAGATTTTTAATCCACATTCTGAAGATCAAAAAAGGGTTTGAGGTTATGCGAGACCGCTTGAAAGAAGGTTGACATTCAATCTCCTATTCACTCATTCATTGTTTTATTTCTTCATTCAACTCACATGGAAAAGTTAAGCTATGCCTTGCATGTGTTCAAGGAGGTGATGAACAAGAAAATATTCTTTTATGTCAGGGAGCTTAATGTCAAGTAGGAGAGATAGACATTTAAAAATACTTACGGAATCTGTAACTAACTGTACTGACTTTTAAGAAGGAAAAGACCAGAAATGCAAAGACAGCATACCAAAGAATCTTAAGCTACCTGGGTATTTGGAAAAGCCTTACTTGTGAAGGGTAGATATAGGCTTTGGTTAGGCAAAGAGGGACTTTACAAGGGGTGAGGAAAAGCATAAAGAACTGGGAAGAACAAACGTAGAAACTTTACATCAGGAAATATTTCAGTGAGATCCAGGAACTTAAAGACTACAAATTTGGCTGCATTAAATAGACCAAAGGTAAGAGTAAATGGCATGAGTTGATGCTGAAGAGGGTGGGGCTGGATCTTGCTGTTCCTTGCAGACTAAGAATTTTGAACTTTGTTTTAAGTACAATGGGATCCCTTAAAGTCATTTTGCTTGTGATGAATAACTTGATATGCTATTTTTTGTAAAAAAGTCTATTCTGACTGCAGAATGAAGAATGTATTGAAATGGGGCACTAGTGGATGCAGTAAAATCAATTAGAGAGCTGGAAAGAAATAGGATACATGATTTATTGGCTTGAGGAAGAGGAAGAAAGGAGATAATTTTTTTCTCATGTTTTAGAGATAAGTTTGGAAATTGGTCAAGTGTTGATTTGATGTCGGCCAGACGGGAGTGGGGAGGAGGGGATGGGTATATACATACTTAATGAGTGTGATGTGCACCATCTGGGGGATGGTCAGGCTTGAGGCTCTGACTGGAGCGGGGGGACAAGGGCAATATATGTAACCTTAACATTTGTACCCCCATAATATGCTGAAATAAAAAAATATATATATATATAACTAATGGAAAAAAAAAGGGAAGAGTTTTTAAATATGGCTCCAAAATTTCTGGTGTGTTAGGAGACTAACAAAAAGTCCTATCTGTGTCTATTCTCTTGAGCCAGTAACTTTTATTCTCTGTTCCTTACTACTTTAAAGTGAGGTTATGGAAAATTATATATTCTTGAAATTTGTGCAGATTAAATGTTAATATAAGCAAATTGCCCACTAATGTGTCTATTTTGCACATTCAGCTCATTACAAATACAGTGGAATAGATACCTAGGCAGGTGATACACACACACACACACACACACAGTGACGCACACACATGGATATGTGTGGATATGGGTTTGTCATGGTCATGGGATTGCTTGTGGGTATGTGTGTGGTGATGGTAGTGTGAATTTGGTGGTTTTTATAAAAATATATTTAGCAAAATACTTCATGTTATTAAGTCTTTGTTCATGGCTGTTTATTTTCTGCCAAACTTTGAGAGCTACCAAAAGAGGAATCTAATTCTCTACTATCTAAACACTTAATATTTAGTTTTAACCTCATTTTTCAAATAAAAAAATTAAATCAAAGAGAAGAGAGGTTATCACATGTGACTTTCTAGGAGCAAAAGAAAAAAACATTTAGATGCTAGTTTTTAACATTACTCTTCCCTCTGCCATTCTGTTTATACATTCATAAAGCCATTTACATGTTTATATGAGAACATATTTTTAACTTAGGAGCTGTGAGCTAAGTGGGAGAGTCCAGCCTCACCCGATGGTGAGAACACCATGATGAACTCGAATTCATCACATGCCAGCCACCACAGTTTCATTCTGACAGGTATCCCAGAGATGCCAGACAAGAACCCATGGATGGCTTTTCCTCTGGGATTTCTTTATGCACTAACACTCCTGGGAAATGGTACCATCCTAGCTGTCATCAAGGTGGATCAGAGTCTCCATGAGCCTATGTACTACTTCCTCTCTATCTTGGCCATCACTGACATTAGTCTCTCCATGTCCACCTTGCCCTCCATGCTCAGCATCTTCTGGTTCAATGCCCCTGAGATTTCCTTTGATGCATGCATCACACAGATGTTCTTCATCCATGTATTTGGAATAGCAGAATCAGGAGTCCTAGTGTCTATGGCCTTTGACAGATTTGTGGCCATCCGAGAACCACTACACTATGCTTCTGTCCTCACCCATGGCGTTATTGGAAAGATTGGAATAGCTGCCCTCATCCGGGCAATCTGTGTGGTCTTCCCTGTGCCCTTCCTTATAAAGCGGCTACCCTTCTGCCGTTCCAATGTCTTGTCTCATTCATACTGCCTTCACCAAGACATAATGAGGCTAGCCTGTGCCAGCACTCGCATCAATAGCCTGTATGGCCTCATCATAGTCATCCTCACACTGGGGCTCGATGCCCTCATCATTCTCTTGTCTTACATACTCATCCTGAAGACTGTGTTGGGCATTGTCTCCAATGCTGAAAAGCTCAAGGCCCTCAACACCTGCCTCTCTCATGTTTGTGCTATTCTCCTTTTCTATGTCCCTTTTATTGGTGCCTCCATGATCCACAGATTTGGGAAGCATTTATCACCAGTAGTGCACACACTCATGGCCAATATCTACCTGCTACTCCCGCCTGTGCTAAACCCCATTGTCTATAGTGTGAAGACCAAACAGATAAGAAGACGGATCATCCACATTTTCCAGAGAAAGAACAGGGCCTAGTGGAATGGAACCACATGTAAAATGCGAATAAGTAGCCACTGGAAGAATTAATATTAATATTTCAATTTTCAACAGTTACAGCACAAACTTTACACATCTGGAAAAATGCAAGGGTGGACAAGGCTTGTGAGTGAAGATACAAAACAGGTTATTCTTGTTCTGTATATACTTTATTTTGGAATGTATGCATTTTGGTGTCTGGTAAACAATATCTAACCTAATTAAGTAATATCATATGCTTCTTTGAGCCTGGAGATGAGCATCAGTGGAGAAAAAAATTTTCACCTCTTTATCCAGATAATACTTATGAGTGTTCACTCTTATAATATTAAGTAATATTTTCCTTAGTTATTAATTAAATACTAATTACAGTAAGAAGGATGCAAGAAGCCAATTAGCACTGCCTGCTGAAGGACAGGCTATCCGAATATATTTTTTTTCTTCAAATAGAGGAAAGAAAACTGTTATAGGACCAAAAATATTTACCTTATGTTTAGGTATTCATTCGGTGAAGGATGTCTACTCTGATATTAAAGCAGGCACAGCTGTGGTTCCTTGATCTATGCTTTTTCTTTTAAGTGGTATCACCCCTTTACAGAGTCATCATACTACTAATTTTCTGCCACATACTTAGTAGACTAATAGCTATTTTGCCTTTGTACTTTTGACCCAGAA